>JBBPOC010000777.1:0-13792 GCA_038091235.1 Tylopilus rubrobrunneus | reverse complement strand
TATCCTGAAAGGATCAGCCAGATATCCGAGGGTAATTCAATGTCATAGCATGTTCTTAATGATATTTGGGTTACAATAGCTGATCAAACAGTATCATATTTTGCCTTTATGAAATTCAATTATAAGTAATAGCTGGATATATCATCACCTCCCCAATTTCCTGATGGACTTGGGTGGCGTCCAATGTGTGAGCCACTCAGTTTTGGAATTCGAAAGGTCCAGGAATTACCTAATAACTGTATAGTTCCTTTACGCTTTCCTTCTGTTCGTAACTACACCGAACCTTCCGCTAGCGGCTATATATCGATAGTGGCGCACTAGCGCCAAGTCCCCTACTCCAAGAGAGAGAGACATACAAAAACAACACAAGATGGTGATTATATAGCCTTTTTCTTTTTTCTTTTTTTTTTTTTTCCCCATCTAGACAATGTCAAGAAAAATCTATAGAACGAGCCGCATTGTCACTATCATTGTCGTCTCCGTGCCCTTGTACCCGTCTCGTGGGAAGGGCCCAGGACAGACCCATCGACACACCTCCTTGCCATCCTGCTCCCCGAACTCCCTCTCCACCCAGGTGCCGACCGCCGCGACCGCCTCGACTACGTAGCGTGGTCGGTTGGTCGCGATCGTACTCACGCTCGACTCGAGTTTTCTCGGAGAGCGTCTGGGAGGGGGGCGGTGCCTCAGAGAGATCGACGAGGTCGCCCGTCCTCTGGTGCCTCTGCAGCGTGCCCGTTCTTGCGACTCGTCGCGGAAGGGGCATGGAACCGCTTGAAGATTGAAGGGCTCCTTGGCCTGGAAGTGACTCGCGAGTCCGAACTCGATGTGCAGATCCATCCGACCGGGCTGGCACAGCATGGGGTTGAGCGAGTGGTACTTGCTCGTCGTCGCGGACGGCACTCGGCTTTCCTGCGCACCAATACCGTTGCGCGCGTTCTGTGCGTTGCGTGCTCCTTCTGCGGGATGGGTCAGCAACGCCAGGCACGATGTCACCGAAGGGTAAACTCACTTCACGAAGGTTGCTTGGACAACCTGCACCATCCATCCTGTGAGCGACCCACGTCAGCACGACGATTGATGCAACGTAGAAAGCTGGCGTCCGAGCAGAATATACGCGGGTTGGACCCATACCCACTACTATCTGACCTGGGTCAGGTATGCCAGTGGTCACCCTTCAGACACATCCCAAACCCGCGTGGGTACACCCGGGTAGACCAATTTTAGGCCCTAAGGTTCAACATTGTACTCGCTCAGCGCATTACCTGGAATGCGCTGGCACACTCATCTTGTCGCGGCATCGGGGCGAATGCGAGCGCAGGGGCTGAAGGCGCCGAAGCAAGCATTCGCCTTCAAAACTCGGGAGTGAAATCTTGGCACATGGGGTCTGGCGTCGTTGGGTCAAATGCTCCCTCGTCGACCGCGCTCGCATTCGCGGGCGACACTAATAGATTCTCGGTGTGACAGCATCGAGTCCTAGGAATTCGAATGTGCAGAGAACCTCTTATGTGTACAATTGCTAGCATATCACGTTTGTGAGTTGCAGCGGATCCAGAGTCGGGGACTTGGTGCGTCAGCGCCGCTACGATCGTTTATCAGTGTGTGAAATCTTGCTAATGGTCACATGACGTGTCCATACATATACGTAGGTTGCTGTCACAGGGACCTCATCTACCAAACGTTTGCTCGGAATGTCGGACGCCCCTTCAAGTTCGCCTTTCAAATACCACGCCACCTTACCGCCGTTCCCAAGCGGGAACTTTGGTGTGCGATCAGCTTCTCCGAACAAAAATACGGAGCCATCTTTTACGTCTATACCACCCCGACGTGGCAGCTTGGATGCTGCTTCATGTGGTAGTCTGGATCCCGAGAAGTGCACAATAAACATCGTTGGGGCTGCAGACTATGTCAAGGCCGTGAATAAGGCTTCACAGGCGCTGGTGGGGACTTCTCCATACTTGCACCCAGTGATATGTCTCACTTCGGTTGTAGCGATTTCCGACTGCTGGATCCCCTCCTCCAGATGTTTTACGGCGCAAGTATACACAGTCATTGAGGCAGAAGAATGCAATGGCTGTATCTCTAGCAGATGCTGAACAGAAGTGCCAGGATTGGGAGGGCGCCTTGCGTCATATCCTTGGGGATGGCGAAGTTCAGAAGATCTCGCAAGCAAATGTCGTCATTGATGTTGACGAGGCAGATACTGTGAGGGGAAAGTACATATCTGCCGTTACCGGCATCAGGTTGCAGGACTTCAGTTTGTCCAACAGTGGTGGATGATAGCATGTTCCAATGCCGACTGGTCAACGTGGTGAGTTTGTTGTTCTTGGTTCTGACTAGCTGGCAGTGCGCTGAACTGGTATCTAGTAATTTTGAGCGCGCCGCACATGTCAGTGATTTTGAAACAGACTTGAAATATTTTTTATTTTCGACTCGCAGCGTTCATAGGAGCGCTTGTCTGCATGTAGGAGCGCTTGTCTGCATGTATTCAAACTGTTTGTTTCTTTAGTTATTATTATGTCTCTTTCTATGGTGCCCTCCATTTCTGTATTACGTAGCCCCAGTAACAAGCATTCCGCAGCTCCAATATTGCGTGAGGATGACGACTGGTTTGCTTTCTGTTGGCGGCTGTTTACGTAAGTGTAACTTTTCGAAACCCCGACTCCGACCCCAACGTTGAACTTCATGACACCAGATTTTGTTGTCCCACGACCCGCGACATGATGGAGGTTGATCCGGTCAATTCATCCGAGTCCGACACCGACACCCCAGCCCGCTCGGGTTGAACACAAAATGATCAGGCCTTGCTCCACCCTTCTACGTCATGCGTGTGAGTACCAGATTATCGCGACCCGCTGTAGACCGTCAGGAGCATTGTCAAGTCCTTGGCCTAAGATTGCCCTGACAAGGATTCGTCGTGTGTCTTCTGAGAGCACCAGCTCACAACTAGCAGAAGTCAACACAATTTCCGAGACGCAAGATGTCAAAGCAGTTATCTTCCTGTTGGATTTCATAGCGAGCTGACTACATCGACTGGCAGGAGCAAGGTCGAATCCCGCCTACCGCAAGTAATGATTACATCCTGATCGACGTGGTAAATATTGAGCCCAGTGTTCCGTAGCATCATCCCATTAAGGAAGAGTATGTCCTGGTCAGAGACCCTGCTGAACTCGTCCGTTCCTCCGGAACTGATTGACCATGCCGTCCCGATACCGCCTCAAGAGTCACTCCCTCCGCGCAATATGCATAACACATACACTCAAATCATTCCTCCGTTCAAATCATCTCCTGAATTCTTCGAGCAGTATACTAATGCATCAGGAGGCCTTCGTACTGGCATGTTGGTGGAACACCTGGACTCTTTAGCCGGTTCCATATCCTACAAGTATATGCTCGGACCCGAGGTGGAGACTCTTGGTCGCATCTCTGAGAGAGGTTTTTACGTCGTAACAGCCTCTGTGGATAGGTATGCTTCGCTATCTACGGATCTTCACAGTTCATCATGACATTGCATCTAGATTAGACATGCTGACTTCGTGATATCCCATACGCGATATCCGCTTGAGCGGGCAGGTTGTTTACACGGGAAAAAGCTCAATGGAGGTCGCCGTTAAGATGGAGGGACTTTGCGCCGATGGTGAAGAAGAAGCGTTGATACTTGGTGTGTAATGTCCGCAGTGATATCAACTCTTACATAAACAACTCCTCCCATGCATATAGGACGCTTCGCAATGGTTTGCAGAGATTCCCACACGCACAAAGCACACCCAGTCAGCCCTCTGATCATCAAAACCGCAGAGGAACAAGCGCTCTATACGATAAAAAAGAGTCAGTCGCAGCATCGCTTTTGGACGCCGCTAGCGCACTAATAGTCTATGTAAGATGCTCAAAACCGAAGAAAACCTTTGGCGCTCCAATCGCTGTCGCGTGTTCCCCCAAGCTCAGCAGAAGCTACAGAGCTCCATCAAACCTTTTTGAGCTATGGACAAGAAGAGATCAGAACACAGAACGATCGAGTGTGGATGGGGGATACTAAACTTGAGAAGACCATGCTCATGTTTCCACAAGAGCGCAAGTAAGTGAGAGCGATACAAGTCGTGCCATGACATTTTGCTGAAGCACGATCAAGTGTTCATCAGAAGATTTTTGGAGGTATATCATTTTCATCTCCAAGATGATTTATCTGATGATCGCATTAACTAAGGATATCTGATGCGTCTTGCTTACGAGGTAAATCGACATGAATCCGTCCATAGCTTCTTGATGCGAATGGAACCAGCTTGGTTTTGCGAACTCTTGCGCCTTTACCAGGTCGCACGTTTCGTTTCTCTCGCTTGACAACATTTCCTTCCAAAAGCTGGTGAATATCGGCTCTATTCTCCGCTTGGAATCCCAAATTTTGAATTCCAGTCATCCGGGTGAGCTTCCTGCTGTGGTTGTAAGGAGATTCATTTCGTGGAATATCCAAATATTCTAACAGGACCGGGAATCCTCGGATTGCCGCCTTAGTGTTTGCGTAGGACTAGATTAGTCGGTCGCTATGCAATATATACACTTGTCCAAACATTCTAACAGAAATGTAGCATGTTCGGGTTTAAGCAAACGTCGTCGACGTCAAAACAGGCCGGGAGGAAACTACGAACGACTTCAGGCTTACCTCCGCCAAAGACAGTGGCGGCGACAACATGCCGAGAATCGTCCCAAGGACCTATCAAGGTGTGAATGTTCGAATCTAGATCAGGGAGTTCTTTTCCTTTCAAAATTCACAGAAGCGATGTTGTGGTTGGAGGGCAAGAGGGCACTTGAGGTTGGTAGGCAGATCAGAGGAAGGCGGCACCTGGGACAGTGAGAGCGGAACTCGTTATGTCTGCAGTCTGCTCCTGTTCGAGGATCACGCCAGCAAAGGTAGCCTGGTACGCTCTCCTATCTCGCTTGTGTCTCTCCTCCGTTGTGTGCCTGCAAACGTCAGAGTGCACATGTGCAACCTTTGGTTGTCGTAACATCCGTCTTGCCATTTGTCACATGACCCTGACGAGGCAATCGATCCTGCCATCGATGCCAGGACGATGTGGCCAGCCCTCTGGAAGACTGGGGTGATTTCACGCAACCCGTTTGTGGTACGCGTGAAGCGTCTGAAGACGACAGTCGAACTTGAAATTAATTGATGTATCCACGACTCCGACCAGCAGCCCTCTTAATGATAACACACCGTGACGGCCATCTCCCTAGCCTAGCGTCCACCGTCACCGCATCATTCAAGTTGGTGGTCGTACTATAGTCGCTCCTGCGGCGTGACCGGTGACCGGTGATCCGCCAAGTCGCGGAAAGCATTCGGCAGGGCTACTATAGTAACAGACTGTGTCCCGATCAGCTTCATGGACGGTGACTCGCGCACAAAATGAGTAACAGCGCAAATTGTTGTTCTAGACACGCTAATCACGTAGTGTGTACTACAGGATCGGCAAAGAAATCCCCGGAGCCGATTTACTTTTCTCTGTAGACCTTCGCGTCGTCTCCTTTGCCGCCAGAAATGTCTATGGGTGAATTGCCATCGCGGAAATGGTCCAAAGTTGCGTCATCCGCCAGAATGAGCTTTTGTACAAACGTTTCCCGTGCAGGAAACAGAACGGAAGTGGCATAGTAGACCACAGATGCGACCACAAACTGTCAGAAAAAAGTGAGGTTTGGCTAAGCGTATGCCCAACACGTGGACGATGGATATCAACTCACCCCATAGATCCAGGCTATGTCAAAGAGATGGATCGTGGAGCCCACGTCCACAGATGGATCAATGGAATTGACTAAACCAGGAAAGTAGGTCCCACAGTCACAAGCATAGCTGGAACGGTTCTGTTGTCGGAGATTATGAAATTCAAGCCCCGGTTGTGATCGATCACATGGGATACGTGAATGTCACGTGGGTGGACGATCTACCCACTGTAGTATTAACCTATTTCGAGTTACGGGTATCTTGGGTCAAGTTGGATGGAGCTTGCGTTCTCACAAACCTGCGTCTGCGGCCGCTCCTTCAGCGACGTCGGTGGTTTCACCCGCCACGAAAAGGGATGTCGCAAAGGCAAGAAGCGGCTATCTGGTGCTCTTTCCAGGGCAAAAGAATTTTTGTCTACTAAGAGAGCCCGAACTGGCGACGCCGGCCGAAGTTGGGCACTCATTGGCAATGGCCAATATACGCCCTCAAGTTCCAGCATGTCTCGTGCCTTAGGTCCCCGTGAGGACCAATCTCCTGACGGTTTACCCCAGGTGAGGACTCAGAAGGATGTCTTCATTATTCGGTTCTGAGCAGTGAATTACCTGCTTCTAGCCGGCCTTCAGGCCACAGCAACTACCTGCAGATCGCGGAGGGTCGCTCTCACTGCCGCGAAGGTCGCAGCGCTCTAGTTGCAGACAACAGTCACGTTTTCCTGGTGGACTTCCGGAGCGTTTGCCAAGCTCAGGCATGTCTCCTGCCCCAGACCACCACGAGGAGCAATCTGATGGTCGATGCTCAGATGAGTATCTTGAGGTGCGGAAAGGGAACATTTTTTTCTCTGTCATTGAGTTCTGATGAAGGAATTTTATACTTTTATGTTACGTTCTCGCAGCAGTTACCCACAGATTGTGACGGATTGCCTTCACTGCAACAAAGGTCGCAACAATCTAATCACAGACGACCGCTCCGATTTCTGGACGTACTTCCGGAACACCTGCCAACGCTGCCTCCCCCTGAAGTATTCTCAAATGCACAATTGGCTTCAACAACGGTCACAAACCCCTCGCTACCTCCGTCCTCCCGCGCTGAACGATCCACTCGGTCCCTCTACGCCTCAACACGGAAGCTATTGAAGACCCAGCTGAACAAATTCGGTTTATTCCGTATATACAATACCGAGTCACCCCCTCCCCACGACCCAGAAGATCCGCATTCGATCGAGAACACGTGTTCGCCAGTTGCTGATCATCAACCCTGCAAGAATCCATATCACCCGTATCCCAACGAGAGCTCGATGCAGCTCGGTGATTGGTATTGGAACCAAGGTGCCCAGAAATCCAAGGAGGATTTCCGAAAACTACTGTCTATCATCGGGGATCCTACCTTTTTACCTTCCGCGATCTCGCAGACCGCGTGGGCCGCCATTGATGCGCAGCTCGGGCACAATCAATTCGACGCTGGCTCCGACGTTCCGGAGTGGTTGGGTGAAGACGCGGGTTGGCAACGCTCCTCCATCACAATATCAGTACCGTTTCATACGAGGTCGAGGAGTGTGGGAGTGAAAGACTACACGGTTGATGACTTTTACCACCGTTCGCTTGTCTCAATCATTAGAGAAAAGATCACGAATCGAGCTCATGCGTCGCTTTTTCATTTCGAGCCGTACGAACTACGATGGCATCCACCTCACCGGGATCATGACATCAAAATCCATAGCGACCTGTTTACGTCCACAGCATTTCTCGAGGCACATCAGGCACTTCAAGATTCCCCCTCAGAACTTGGCTGCGACTTGCCTCGTGTCGTCGTGGCGCTCATGTTCTGGTCCGACGCAACACAGCTAACTGCGTTCGGCGACGCGAAACTGTGGCCGCTTTACATATTCTTTGGAAACGAGTCGAAGCTTCGGCGATCTCAACCTTCCAATAATTTATGTTCTCACGCTGCATATTTCCAGACAGTAAGTGTTCTGTATCCCGCCAGCTTATGATCTTACTCTTCGTCTAGCTACCAGACGCATTTAAGGATTTCTTGGCGGAACACTTGAGCGATAAAGCCGCAATCGGAGTACTTCGCACTCACTGTCAGCGAGAGCTGTTTCACGAACAATGGAAGCTTCTCCTTGACGAAGAGTTCGTACGGGCCTACCAACACGGTATTGTCATACTTTGCTGCGACGGCGTCACCCGACGCTTTTATCCGCGGATATTTACGTATTCCGCTGATTATCCCGAAAAGTCAGTGTCCACCATGCATACTCACCTTGATCATTTGTTAACATCGACTTCGTCGGAGCAGGGTCTTAATCGCTTGCATACGGAACCTCGGAATGTGCCCGTGTCCGCGATGCAAGCTTCCAATGACGTCCGTTCCTGACATGGGTCGCGAACATGATATGTCTTGGCGACAAGTACTGGTTCGGGTTGCTGATGATGATTTGCGGAACAAGGTATTGGATGCACGACGCCTAATCTACGAAAAAAACTACGCTGTCAATTCTCAAGCTGTTGAAAGGTTCCTCAAGGACGAGTCACTTATACCCACTGTGGTAAGCGTAGATCCGAGCGGTGTTGATGTATTCATGCTAACCCCATATGCAGAATGCTTTTTCAGAGAAACTTGGCACGTTTGGGTTCAATGTTTTCTCCATCCTCGTGGTCGATCTACTACATGAGTTTGAATTGGGGGTCTGGAAGGCGATCTTGATACATCTCCTACGCGTCCTTGATAGCTTGAAAGGTAACAAGTTATGTGAGCTGGATCGCAGGAACGTCATTTCGTCGCCAAGCCTATTCTTGTCATGTAACTGATGTCCGGTTCCGTATGTAGATATCGTCAGGTCCCCACGTTCGGCCGAGATACGATTCGCCGATTCTCGACAAACGTGTCGGAAATGAAGAGATTAGCAGCCCATGATTTTGAAGATCTCCTACAGGTATGTAGTATCTGAGTAACCGCTTGTAGACCTCCGCCTGATTTAAGCATGGCAGTGCGCTCTCCCCGTGTTCGAAGGCTTATTGCCAGAACCCCACAACACTGCTGTGCTAAACCTCCTCTATATCCTTTGTCATTGGCACGGCCTTGCGAAATTACGAATGCACACCGACGAAACGCTTCAAATAATGGACGACGTCACAAAAGCTCTTGGCGATGCGATACGTGCTTTCGAGGCTGAAACGTGCCCCGCGTTTCACACGCGAGAGCTCAAACGTGAGGCGGAAGGGCGCCACCGCCGCGAGGCTCGCACTCGGTCTCAGCGTGACGGTGCAAGCTCCCAGGCCACTGCTGCTGTTTCAATACGCAGACCCAAGACCTTCAGTCTTCGTACCTACAAGCTACACGCACTAGGTGACTACACGGCTTCAATTAGGATGTTTGGGACAACTGATTCGTACTCGACACAGCCGGCGAGTACCTAATATATAGTTGAGTTATGAATCAAATTCTAACTTTTGTTCCAGGGCGAACGGGAGCATAGAGTTGGGAAAGGAAGATATACGCGTACCAGCAGGAAGGGGTTTATCCGACAGCTGACTCAGATCGAACGACGACAAGTGAGAATACGTCGAATTCGCGAATCCAAAATCAACAGCAGCGGCCCATCGGAATCTGTCCCGAAAACTCCGGACAAACACTACAACATTGGAAAATCACAACACAGGCCCATCGCTCTCGATCGCCTCGTCAACCCAAACTCAGATGATCCAGGCATGACGGTATACATTTAATCCTCCATCCTGGCCCCGACTAAACGAAGTGACAGGACTTCCTCCCCAAGCTGAGGCGCCACTTATATCCTCGCATCCGGTCAATCCATATGGATGCCGCGGAACCAAGTGCCGGTCATCTGCAACCAGGCCTGGACAACAGCTACAACATGTCGGAGGCCGATCTCAATCAAGTACTATTCAAAGGTGGTCGGATCTACCAGCACAATGTACTTCGAATCAACTATACAACTTACGACCTTAACCGCAGTCAGGACAATTTCAACCCCAATAGCGACCACTGCAACATCATGACGCTGGGCGGAGGACGCGAAGAAGAATCAGAAATGCCCCCAGACCGCTTCGGTTATGCTCGAATAATAGGCGTTTATCACGCAAACGTCCAGTATATTGGCCCAGGCCTCAAGGATTACAACGCCACTCGACTGGACTTCCTACATGTGCGGTGGTTTCAATTGGTGCCACCCAATGCACGACACGACAGTGTACCGCTTGATATGTTGCAATTCGTTCCCTTGAACACCGTAGATGCGTTCGACTTCGTGGATCCCGCGGAAGTATTGAGAGGGTGCCACCTTATACCCGCCTTCGCAAGAGGACGATCGCAGCAAGACAGCACTGTACCGTCTCGCTTCTCTTGCGATTGGAAGTATTACTACATCAACAAGTGAGTTTTGATACGAGTTCCCTATCTTTTTATTGCTAACGCTGTAATTCAAAGGTTTGTGGACCGCGATATGTTGATGCAGAATCATTGGGGTCTTGGAGTTGGCCATACCTATTCCCATGTTCGGGACGGTGCCACGATCAAAGCTGACTCGGAATCGGTCGGAGCCATCCCACATAGCTTGAACGCCTGGTGGTCTGCACCGAACAGTGTCATTGGGCCTGCCACTGACGCGTCTCTCATGGAGACACATGATTTGCATAGGTTCGACGACCTCAACAACGATTTCTCGCCATCCGATTTAGAGTGGGAGTTGTCGGAACCTGGGGATCATATTTGTGGTGATGCTCAAAATGAACTCGATCACGGCGGCATCGAATATGCTCCCCTGTTGGTTTCTGATCATCCTGTTGAGTTTCCCGATCGATTCCTCGACCTTGACCCCAATTTTTCACTCGAGGACCTCGATACCATTGAATGGGAGATGTCGCACGATGAAATTGAAGATCATGACAGTGGTGGATCAGATGACGACTCAGACGCATTTCATATGTATGAGATGTATGGTTCTGATTCGGGCAATGAGGAACTGGATTAGGTTCGGAGCATAGCTTGTGAGTCTCGTGGATCTTGTGTCTCTGACCTTCACTTAAACCGTGACTTAATTTACAGCCCTCTGTCGGGCTCAAATAAGAGTATGCCTGTCCTCTCGCGGCCAAAGCTTTGATGTTTCCCCTTGGTTTTGTCACCCATTTGCTCGTACACCACTTTCTGTTAGACGATTCCGGTGTGTCGCTGGCGCAATGCTGTTCTTACATTTCCTTCTCTTGAAATAATCATTTATCTTGTGAGTTGTGAGTCAGCAAGTCTCGGTATTTCCCGGCACGGCGTTGCGAAACCTCTACAGTCGAGCTGCAACTTCCGGGCCGTTTTCAGTCTCATCCTACTCGCCAAATTCTTGATCAAGATCATCGTGGGCGGATTTCTATTTGCGCCCAATCCGCGTGGGTCCGTCGTGCGTCGTCGGTGGCCGTCGTCACGCCCGCCAATAATCGAAAGAGCACCAGCGAGCCGTCGTGGGTGCAACAAACACCGGTACAACTTCGGCAGAGGACAGTGATGATGTGGGAGGATTCGATGAGGTAGTGTATGAGCAATGCATGGCAAGTGTTCTGAGTCCATCTGTATCGGCCTGAGTGCTCAGAATATGATTTCAGTACCTGGTCAGCATGAAGGGCGAGGTGAGGGTGAACGTGCAGTCCATGCCGCAGGAGAAGAAGTGACAGTTCATCGAGGGGGTGCGAGGCAAGTTCGACAAGGCCACTACGGCTGGTGCTATGGCTTCTCCGACCTCTTCTGGACTGGTCAGCGCGAGTCCGCTGTTGCTACGACTCGCTCCACAGCCGAGAGCCTCTTCAGACGGATCTCGACGTTTCCAACGTGGAGGCTGTCCGCTTCTCCTCCATCGAACACCAAGGGTCGCTCGAGTGTCGAATTCAATTCACAACTGGTCGCAGACCGTCAAACATCTCATCTCGTTGCGCGTCCACTTGTCCACTGCCAGGTTGCCCTGGATCGAGACGTCCATAACTGAAGAGGGTATCATTGCGATTAGTGGGTTTTCTTCATTGGTCGGTAAGGACGAGAAGCGAAAACCTCTGATTGACAGCGAGAGAACCGCGGTGTTGGAGGTGATCCGGTGCTTTTGAATACTGAGGTGCGTGATCGATATACACTTAGCCACAATGCGCAGAGTCGAACAGCGTCTCGATAGCCCGGATTCGACGCTTTGCTCTTATCGCCTACCGTCGCTACCCACATCGCATACTCCCTGCACGGCGCTTCTCTCAAAATTGGGACATTGTCTGCGAAGCTTCCCGCAGCGACATGCATGGTTCCTGCGACGAAGGCCGTCGAGCCGTTTTAGCCGCCCTGTCCGAATATCGGGAGGTCAGGACGGTATTTATGGCGCTCACTAATACGTTGACGAACTGTCCCAATATGCTAGAGGAGCGGACGGTCCTGCGGGATGAGTTCAGTTGACAAGATCTCAACGAAGTGGTTGTGGTACGTCGCACTAGGCGCTCCGATATCAAACCTCTGAAGGGACCGAGGAAGATGTCTAGTGAGCAAGCGTGGACCACCCTCCTTCAGAATTTAGTCGTGTCAGTAGAACGACATTCGGCGAAGAAACTTGCTTTTCAAAATACCAAACGCTTGGAAGAGGAATCTCAAGAATCGCACACACGACTGGAGGATCTCGTGCTAGTGGTTCGTCTCAACGAGTTTACATTGGCACCGTCTGACTGAGTGCACAGAACGCAATGTTGAAAGTCGACGGTGGTCATCGTCGGCGACAAGAAGGCTCAGCCATGTATCTCGGGAACGGCTCACCATCCCCAAAGTCGAGAACAAAACCTGGTGCCAAACCTGGGAACGAGGTATATTGATTCTTGTGTTTCTAGACGAAGTAACGACTATTTCCGCAGATGATGATCAACGGATTACTGCAAAGGCTAACACAGAAGGAGAAGAAAGTCACCCAACTCAGGGGTGAGCTCGATCGACTCAAGATGCAGAATTCGAGCGAAGTTTACGAGTCCGTAAGCCATATTATCTCTTTGTATTGTTGGAGGACATGATTGCCACGTCCAATTTTAGGATGACCGAGCGAGGAGAGAGCGTGACAGGGCCAAGTTGAATACATTAAGCCAAGAAGTTACTACGCTGAAAGAAAGGGTAGGTGAAAGTTGGAATCCGTTGTTCTTTTTGGCACTTAATCATTCCAAAACCAGATCGGCGAGATGGATAATGCGCTGTCCGACAAAGACAAGGAGATGTCGCACGTCAAGCGTGCCCTCGAGTCAGTGTACACGCGCTTATACACCGCGGGAGACGAGAAGACGAACGGCTTGGACATCCAATCGATCGTCAGTCGAACACTCGGCAAGCTGTCCGAGCGAGAACAAGAAACTGTCGCAGTCAAGGCAGAAGTCAAAATCCAAGTACTCAGGCAGTCCTTTGCCGCGCGGTTCAACGAGGAGGTGTTTAAAGCTAACAATCCTCCCCCTCCATCTCCTTCAGCAGACCGTAGACGGAGTACAGTCAAAGAGTAATATGATCGATTCGTCTCCAACGCTCCTCCTCCTCCTCCTCCTCCTCCACCACCACCACCCCCGCTGCTGCTGATATGCAAAGTGATGGTCCACCTCCTCCCCCGTCCCCGCCTGCTCCGCCACCCCTGCCACTGTCTCCGCCCGGATCTGCGATGGACAACCAATCGCGACCCAAGCCAATTGGTCACAAGCACCTCGGCGAACGGCAAAGCCCTTCACAGGCGCTCAAATAATTCTTCAAATTAGGGAACGACGTGCTGATTTGTATATAGCAAGCCGGCCAGTCACAATCTGGTCCTTCAGAACTGAGGACTGGCAGCCAAGAAGAAGTTTTACTTCAGGTGGTAATCAGAATCACTACTCGGGGATGCTGTACTGAAAGTGGTAATAGACCGAGTTACTACCGATGGCATCTACTCCTTTATTTGACCTTGATGAAGTAGGTGGTATGAGGATCTTATCGTCCTCGTGTTAACAATGTCTGGTAGCCTCCGTCTCCGGCCTCGCATGAGAATCCTCTCCAGTCTACTGCCGCTAAACCGCTCCCTCCACCAATGGTTTCATCGGTCGGAAC
>JBBPOC010000776.1:0-13801 GCA_038091235.1 Tylopilus rubrobrunneus | reverse complement strand
GCTTCAGACCCTTCCTCGCCCTCGTCCGCCGACATTCCCCACGTGAAGCCATCAGGGGGATCGCATAGATCGCGGATCCATGGATGCACGAAGATCAGCTTGCGCGGTTCCATCAGCGAGAGCCTATCGGACGTGACGAATTCGACGTATCCGATCCCTGACACCCGTGCCCGGTAGCGGTGTTCCTGACCATCTCCCAAATCCTGAACACCCAACCTTTTCACCGCAAAGATGATGCATGGAAGATGGAGGCGACGATGAGTGAAACGTGCTGGAGGTAAAGATACGACTCGCTCGTGGAATGTTGTGACGTCTGCCTGAGAGTGTCGTTCCTTCATCATTGCAACACGTGCGTCCATTTCGACGCCGGCAATGGCAGGTAGAGTACCGTGCGGTTGACTGTAGACTTCAAGTGTGGCAGGAAGGCAGCTATTGTAGGGCGAAAACCTTCCAGACCAGGCGAGCACCGTCACTTCGCCCGATCGAGTGACTACCTCCTCCAGTAGGTGGCCAAGCGCAGCATCCGCTTCCCCATAATAGGGATGGATGTCACTCTTGAATATTCCTATCAGCGAATATGCGATGTCTTCCTCCATCGTCGCATTTCGTTTTGAAGCTAGCCGTAGTTTCTCTCGGACGCTGAGGTCGTCGGGGTTGAAGGAAGTGATGGTCTCGCGAGAAATCCTAACGGCGTTTGTGAGTTCTTGCATGATCTCTGGCGACTCCTTGTGGTTCGGCCGGGTATCATTGAGGTATGGCTTCCAATCGCGTGTGTAGAATCGGATCACTTTGGGTGCGAGAAGCTCTTGAGAGGTCCATGCGCGCGTCATCCACATGCTGTCCGTTATGCCTCCGACAGCCGATGGGGTTCCTACGTCCACGAGATGGACGAACGTGGCTGCGGAACCTTCGTACCACCTGTACATCATTTTGAGCGACTGATTGAGTACCGTGCTGTTGCTCTTATTGATGCAACAGGTGTCGCTCCATGCCCACCGATGTCCCTCCCTTCGAACCATTTCGCAGAATCTGCGCAACTTCTCGTTTTGTGGCGACGAATCGAGATCCCAGACTGAACCCGCCTGGTTGACGTCATGGAGCAAAGGTTCCTTCCCATTCCATACATGCGAAAGGGTCACGTATCGGAAATATTCCTCCACCACGCCTTGAATGGATCCATGGTCCCCTGAGCAAAGGAGTTTTTCGAACTGGCGTCCTGACTCGAATAAGCGGGATCGCTCGGGCCCGTCGCATAGACGACCACTCTCGACGTCAATGAGCACGAGCGGAGATGTCCTCATGACCCCATGGACAACATCACTGATGACCGAAGTCAGATGGCGTTTATTGACTATTTTTATGAAACATAGTAAGCCAAGATCTTGGTTCAAGTCAAGGAACACTGACGATGCTGCGAAGTATGCGAAGGTGCATGTCTCTTCTCGCGCCCTCTTGAGCTTGAGTGGTCCTTGACGGCTTGTGATCCCTGAATTCCATGCAGTCGCAAGTGAGCTTGTTAGATCCACCGACATTGCGAAGCTAATCACTTACATCCAATGTCAAGTACGCTGGTGGAAGAATGCCACGTAGACTCCGTATTACGACTTTTCCGTTCTCTTCGCCCGTTGCGAGGCAGTCGTCGTTGGGGGAGAGCGCGACGGGCCAGATGCAACTCGTGTGTTCCATGGTACTCCTGATTTGCTGTTGAGAAGAGGTGTCCCAAAAAGTGACTCTGTTATATAGGACGACGACAGCAAACTTTTGGTTGCGTGCCAAAACGACAGAAGCAGGAGATCCCTCCCTTGGAAGGGACCAGGTGCTGCGCAAGGATCCTGAAGACGTGTCGAATCGCTGGACCTGACCCTGCCACAAGACGGCAAATATTTGACGACCGTCGGCAGACCAGGCGAGCCATGAAGAAGCGTTTTTTCTGAACAGGAATGGGATGTCAAGTAGCAGCTGGCCAGTTTCGGCGTCGTAGATTCGGATCGATTTTGGATCGGGGTTTTCGGCCGTGGCTGTGGCGATGCGGTCTCCGTTTGGGGAGAATCGCACTGTCACCACACTACCTTCGTGCTGGAGTGGACCGACGACCTTTTCGCCTGTGGTCATGTTCCAGATGAACGCGTTCTGGTCATACGAACCTGTCGCAAACTTGGTCGAATCGGGTGAAACGTCGACAGAGAATACTGAGTTGCCGTGTCCTCTGATGTCGAGGGCCTTTGCGTACGTCCGCGCATCCCATACCTTCACATATATATCTTGACTCTTCGGAGTGAGCGGCCACAGCCCACAGACCAACCATTTTTGATCCGGGGACAGCGCAGTAGCAAAGATCTCTGCCTGCTCCACTCGAATAGGTTCGCCCACCTCATGTCCATCATCCACTCGCCACCGCCTCAACACTCCCTCGACGCCGCCGCTCAGTACCTGCTCGCCATCATCGGCGAATAAGACCGAATATATAGTATGCTTAGTGTTAATTTCTATTGTTCTCGGGTTATCTGAAGGTCGATTGGTTGTTGTTTCAGATGTTCCACCTAGACGCACCTTTTTCCATCGACTCCATATCCGTCGACAGAGCACACGGAGAGAGAGGAAATATGGTGGGAGTCGAGAAACACGCGGTATTCACGGTGCGTCCTCACATTGCCTTATCGATTGCGATATGGATCAGTTCACACAGCCTACTAGTAGGCGCTTACGCCTTGTGTTTGCGCTCCAATATCCCGCCGCTTTCCATCGCCCTCCACTGTTGTCGCACACGACAGGGAGTTAAAAAAACAAATGTCTAGTCACAATGCTGAACCTCGAGATCAGTTGGCTGCTCGTTCAACTTGTCAAAGACCCCACACGCGTTTTCCGGCCTCTCTTTCCGGTTTAACACGATGCTCAACTTACTTAATTTGATGTGCAGCAATAGAAGGCGACAAGGAACGATGACGAATTCTACAGTACGATTTTCGCTCGTCTCCTCAGGGTTCTTCTCAAAGCTTTCGTCGCGAAGGACAAGGTCTCCCGTCACCGCAGCATACTCTAGGGTGGATGGCTCTCAACTCGTTCCAGCTGTTTTCGTCGCAAGTGCAATGCGCTGTTGATGTCTTCCAGACGCACATCAACGTACGCTTGGTCCATGGAGCAGACTTTGTAGCAGTTAGAGTGACCACCGGGGTACGTCTCTCCTCATTCTTTCCTAATAGGCATGCTCACCCAAGTTCATATCGTGTCATAGAGCGGGCGCACTTTGTTCTTCATATCCTTGAGAGCGAAGAAGGGTACTGGCCTTGGCGACCGAATGTAGACTAAGCACAGTTGAACTTAGCCGCGGTTTAATAACTACACGTACATCATGCGATAGCGGAAGAAGCACTAAACAGCCAATACACAAACAAGGGCAGATAGCCACCGTCACAGTATCTCCAAGACGCCAGTGTGAATATCCCTCGCAAGATCCATCGAACGGTCAATTCCGGGTACGACGAAGTCCTGTTCGGCAGCGACGCGCTTGAACTCTCCAGCGGGTTGTCGCTGCAGCAACAACGCAGGGAACGGGTGCTGTAGACGGACGACCAATCGCAATGCGCGCGTATAATCATCCATCCCGGGGGCAGGCACGCGATATGACGGCGTGCTGATCGTCTTGTCGATGCAGCAAGTGTCGCTCCATGCCCATCGATATCCCTCCTCGCGAACAACTTCACAGAACCGCCGTAGTTTCTCGTGACAGGGAGACGAATCCAGAGCCCAGACAGAACCGGCCGCATTGACTTCGTGGAACAAAAGCTCCTTCCTTTCCCAGACATGCGATAATGTCACGTACTGGAAGTAATTTTCTATAACTTGTCGGATATGTTCTTCGTCCACCTCTTCCGTCAAAAAGGAGTGTAGCTGCTTGAACTCCAACTCCAGCTTGAATATACGCATCCGTTCCGGTCCGTCGCACAAATGGCCGGTCTTGACGTCAATGATAACAAGCGGGCACTTCCTGAACATCCAGAGAATGGCGTCGTCGATGGCCTTCTCGGACCTGGCCGGCGAAATATATTTATTGCTCAGTTCTGTGCAATGGTCTGTGACGATAAGATCGCCAAGGTTAAAAGTGATACGCACCACGGACGGCTGGATCATGAGATTCTGCAACAAGGAAGTACATGCGGCTGAATGCGCTAATTGCCTCATCGTATCGCTGCAAAACATGCAGTGCTGCATGTCTTCTCTCGTATCCCCATGGACTCAGGTGGTTTGCCTTGATTGCCTGCGTCGGTTTAGTTCAGGATGAATCGACACATCAAGGCGAGGCAGGTCATACGTCATCTGCGTCTTTTAATGCATCCTCCCATGACCCCAACATACCTTGAACATTGCTTCGCTTCACAAGGAGACCCACAGGGTCAGACGGATTCAGGGATAATGCGGTAGAATATTGTACGATTGCTTCAGTGAAATCAGTGGATTTAACCGCTAAATCACCATTGCTTTCGCATGTCATGAGACATTTTTGAACGAGTTCTAATGTCATAAATTAAACACACGCCAGTCGGAGTTGCTTCTGATAAGCCATACCTGGATCCCAGCTTGCGTTCACGTCATCCATCAATATTTCCTCGCTCGGGGTATTGACCATGACAGATAGCGACCCGGCGACATGAGGATGATTTGCAGCATCACTCATGAATTTGTATAGCTGTATCTGGATTCCAGCAGGAAGTCGATCGAAATCCCATCCAGATATCTTTCGGACAGAGTTGGTAAGATCAGGGTAGTTCTCGAAAGATTTCAACTTACAAGGGATATGACGAACAGATCAGGACCTCGTCGAAATGGGATGGCCTCTTGCGCACGGTGCAGCAGTTCTATTGCACGTTTGGAATCCGCTCTCGTCAGCGTGCTTCCGATTAGGAGGAGCATTTGAGCCTATAAAGTACATAGTCAGGCTCGCCATTCTAGCAATGCGTCGACGAGTGCTTACCCGGACAGTGATGTGCGGCGACTGGTCATCTATGATATCAATGAGATCGTCGACGCGCAGCATAGCATCATCTCGTTGTCCGCATTCAAACAAAACAATGGCCTGAGTAAACAAAGCTTGGTATTGTCAACAACGGGGATAAGAGAGTATTACCTTGATCAACAGCAGCAGATTATTTTCACTTGGGAGGCAGACACTGAACACGAGATCAAATGTTCGCATGGCCGACTCGAATTCTCCGTTGCGGATATAAGCGACTGCGAGTGCGATATAACCAATTGGCGATCGCTGAGTCCTGATAGACTGGCTCGCGGTGTTTAGCGCTACACTCAGGAAAACAGATAACCTCACAGTACCTCGTTTGCATCATTCATGGCCGCGTCCAAATTTCCGGAGCGGGCCCGTACGAGAGAGCGCTGAGCGAGTGCACGCGAAAGGTGAAAAGGACTTGACGGACGCAGAGTTTCCTGGTCCAGGAGTTGTTCGACGCGGTGGAGGTCGCCTTTCAACCACGAATCGAATGCTGTATCACTGATATACATCAAGGGTAACTATACTGCGAAAGACAAAGAACCGATTTAAAACCAGTAAAAAAGATCCTATTCGGGTACTCACGATAAGGGCAAGAGGTAAGGAGACCGCTGTTAGACTCGCAGCACTGCAAGGAAATCACGTACCTTAACTGTCAAGTAGGCGCTCGGAAGGACGCCACAAAGGCTCCGTATGATGACCTCTCCACTTTCTTCGCCTATCGCTATGCAGTCGTCATTGAGGGAGAATGCAAGGGTCCGCATCGCGCTTTTATGCTCGATAGCAGCGCCAATTTGCTGGTAGGTAGAGACATCCCAAAAAGATAGTGATTGAGATGCGGCAACAGCCACAAACTTTTGGTTGGGTGATAGGGCGACCGCAGCAAAGCTTCCACCACCACTCGCGGGCACAGACCACGTCTTGAGAAAGGAACCTGAAGATGTGTCGAAAAGCTTTATGGCGTTGTATGTGGCAGCGAAGAGTCTACAACAGTCTTCCGACCAAGCGAGCGATATCGAGATTCTGTTGCTTTGGAAGGGGACTTCTAACAGCAGCTGGCCCTTCTCGCTGTTATAAATTCGGATTGACTTGGCATCGGGGTTTTGGGCTGAGGCTGTGGCGATGCGGTCACCTTTGGGGGAGAATCTCACCGCCATCACGTAATATTCGTGCTGAAGCGGCCCAACGAGTTTTTCGCCTGTCTTGATGTTCCAGATGCACACGTGCTTGTCCAATGAACCTGTCGCGAATTTGGTCGAATCCGGAGAAACGTCGACAGAGGGTACCGAGTCGGCGTGATCCTTGATGTCGTAGACCTCCTCGTGAGTCTGCGCGTCCCAGACCCTCACGTTCCCTTTCTTGCCCCCGCCTTGCAACCTCAGTCCACACACTAACCATTTTTGATCCGGAGACAGCGCAGCAGCATAGATATCTGCCTGTTCCACTAGAATCGGTTCGCCCACCTCCTGTCCATTATCAACTCGCCACCGTCGAAGCATTCCCTCTCCGCCGCCGCTCAAGACTTGCCTGCCATCATCGGCGAACAAGACCGAATATATACAATGTTGAATGTCGATTTCGACCGCCCTCTCGTTATCTGAAGATCGATCAGTTGTTTCAGATATCCTTCGCCCGCCGACACTCACATTCAAGTTTTTCCGTCGATTCCATATCCATTGACAGAGCACACGGAGAAAGAGAGGCAGTATGGTGGGAATCGAGAAACACACGGTATTCATGGTATATATAACGTATCCTCACGTTGCCTTAGCGATTGTGATACGGATCAGCTCACACAGCCCAGCTTACTCCTCGTGTTTCTGTCTTCGACATCCCCTGCCTTCCATCGCCCTCCATCGCTTGCGCAGTCTCCAGGAAGTTTCAAAACAGATGTTTGCTCACCACACACAGCAACGCTGGACCTCGATATCAGTCTGCGAGTGGTGATGGCTGCTCGTTCAACCTTTCCGGTAATCACGATGCTGGCAAATCGAGAGCGCCTTACTCCAGCTTGCCGCTCTAATGGCACATTCGACGCACATGTTTGGACCGCGTTGCTCATGTCGTCTAGCTCGTACCCTCCTCCGACGTGCCCGTTTACCAACTTGAAGGCGTGACAATTAACACGGTGCTCGCGGCAACGAGCGCACGAGGTCATGAACGGAAACGCCAGACAGACGGCACCGTCGCCGCACGCACAGGCAACCGGTGCACTGCTTCACCGCTTCATTCCCAGTCGAGCGACACTCGCTGCACAAGTACCCCCCACATTCCACGCATGTCTCGACAGCGCTAACGGATTGAGAAATTGCATCTTGAATGGCCTCTCCCCTGGAATTCCCCTCCGCTAAGAATTGACAACCGAAACAGATGCCACCACGCTAACAGACCGTACAAAGGGGACAATATCTGCACCCTTCCACGCAATATGCCGTTCCACAGCGAGAGCAGGAGAGTAAAGGGAAGGGATAGAGTGATCCAGAGTCAGTGGAATGATCCACGAGACAGGCATTGCATATCCAGATGGCACTTGTCATCACATATCAATCCGACTCATTTCCCGACTCATCCGAATCCCACCAACCAAGCCCCAAAATCGCTGGATAATAGGTCACGATCAGCCTAAGCTCAGGGTAGAGGCATAATGTCCCACCCACTCTGCATGCTCGGGGAACAGGATATGCATATATCCGAGCTCGGACGGACGCAGTCCGAACACCACCAACGCTGGCAACCGGTGCACTGCTTCACCGCTTCATTCCCAGTCGAGCGACACTCGCTGCACAAGTACCCCCCACATTCTACGCATGTCTCGACAGCGCTAACGGATTGAGAAATCGCATCTTGAATGGCCTCTCCCCTGGAATTCCCCTCCGCTAAGGATTGACAACCGAAACAGATACCACCACGCTGACAGACCGTACAAAGGGGACAATATCTGCACCCTTCCACGCAATATGCCGTTCCGCAGCGAGAGCAGGAGAGTAAAGGGAAGGGATAGAGTGATCCAGAGTCGGTGGAATGATCCACGAGACAGGCATTGCATATCCAGACGGCACCACAAACACAACGTGTGCCTTCGTGATCGGGGATACATTCGGGGCAACAGGCATCACCTTCCCTCCAAGAAGGGCAGGGTTTTCTTTCGCCACCACTGCATGCTTGCCATGCATTGGCGTGCCCAGATTCAATGCAATCCTCGCATGGGCCAGGCGTTGGTTGGTGGGAGCGCCGGGTTCGAGATTTGGTCCTCTTGGACGGGTGGGAGTCCTTCTTGTCTGACTCAGGGTGAACGACTCGTCCACGACACCAGGCTACCGCCTCCTCGCAGGACCAAGAACAGCAAGAAGGGCAACGCACGAAGTGGACGGCGCCTGGTGAGTCCGCAGAGTCTAGGCACTCGTAACATACCGAAGCTGCATGCTCGCTACACTGTTCCATGTCTTCCGAGCCTTCGCAGTCTAGATCCGAGCATGCGACAGTTTTCTCGCATTCTTGGCAGAGCATCAGTCTGGATTCGCAAAGTGGGCAAGTCAGCAGATCCACGTCGCTGAATGAATTTGTATGAGGCAAGAGATCGCGTGCGATCAGCCGGTTGCAGTAGTCCTAGATTCTCTCCCAAGCATTGATACTCCAATTTCACTGTGAGCGAGAGCACTCACTCTAAACCTCGAGAGGGAAAGCTCTGCAAATTCCTGTATTTTTTCGCCCAAGGCTCTACCGAGATGATCCTCAGGAAAGTGGAGACGACGAAAGTCGATGTCAAATTTGATATCATCGTCAAGGTCTACGGAGAGAAATGTTTTTGATATCGCGGAAAGATCATGGGTGTGTTGGATGCAAACTCTTGGATACGAGAACTTGATTCTGTAAGTGCCACCGTGAGCGGGGTCCTCGATGGCTGAGAGCGACTCGGAGAAAAGAAGTTCTAAGAAGTATTTGAACAGAGGTACTACGCGTCCGTCTGACACGGTGATAATCGTGACGGGAGGCTCTTCAAGGTCCATTGGTGTACTGGAGAAAAGGAGGCACACACTTTATCGGATAAGACGCGGGAATCGAAATCACGTGACCCGTGACATGCGCAGATAGATGTCGGTGTCACGCTATGCTTGACTCACCGGTAATATCTTGGTGTGGAACGAGTCCGCTAGAGTCTCATCTTGGTTTTGCTCTTTAGCATGTGCATAGCTTGTGCGCACTCCTGGGTTATGCATCGGATTCGTCGCTATGTCCGCGCGTCTAGCTTCGCTTTCTGTCACTTGGTTGACGGACTGCCCTTGATGTAAGTTCCGAAATTCTTCAATCAGGGATTGTGACATAACTTTCTGAGCGCTTTCATCGGACTCCTTGGGGGTTTACTCTACAGGGAAACCAGTTCCTTGAAACAACGAACTACCATCCCTGCCCTAATAAACGACTGAAAACCGCAGTAGTTTTGTCATATCCGGACATTGTCGATACCTTGGCACGACTTTCGGTTTGTTTGGATGGCGTATAAAATCTGCCATCTGTATCCCGACGACTTACCGAGTACCCGGCACCATGGACAGTCACCACAGCCCCAGCGATGCCGTACCAAACCAGCTCAGTCATTCACTCGCAAAGGAACTCGCAGTCGAGAGGGCTCCTGTTACTCGACATCCCTTGCCTCAGCCCAGTCTTGCTCGTTCTGTTGTTATCGTCGCGACATGCACCGCTGTTATCATTGTCAACGTTCGTCTCTGCACGTTTTTGCGGCGCTTCGCTGGCTCACGTTCTACCAGTCTTCAAATACAACCTCAATGTCGATATCTCTTCCTACGATAGGGAGGTCGGTCGATATTGACCAAGTTCAGATCCAGTGGCTGATATCTTCGTACACTTTGAGTTCCGTCAGTCCGTTCTATGTATCCGTAGCTCTCCATATTGATGCCACCCTAGGGATGTTTACTGTTGTCTTTTGGCCGTCTCGCAGACCTGTATGGACGCAAGAAGGTTTTTTTGATTGGTATGTTCTCGCAGACGATTCTTACACTGGGCGTGGCTTTTTCGAAAGGTAAGCCCTCCCCGTTGCCTCTCACTGCTCCATGCCTGTACATTTCCATTCCAAGATGGTATCACTTTGAATATTGTCCGGGCTTTTCAGGGTATGGCCACCGCCCTTGCTTTTCCTGCTGCTGTGCGTCGCATTGTACCCCTTACTCCTGATAAGTACGATTCTCATAACTCCTTCCAGCTAGGTACCCTAGGCAACTCATTCTCTTCGCCGCGTTCCCGTTCCATCGCATTCGCAACCTTTGCTGCTGGCGCTCCTCTTGGTAGTGCTTTCGGTAGCATAATTGGTGGCATCCTCGTACAATTTAGCAAGTGCGTGTGTTCTTTGCATAGATGCTGCATGGCCTAATATTTAACGTGCAGGCAACACTGGCGTGCACCATTTTTCTTATTTGCGGGTATATCGGCATTGTGTGTGATCGGTGCCATTACATCATTCGGCCCGGACGATTTATCATCTGATGTCGACGCACGGGTGGATTGGATTGGTGCAATTCTGGTCACCGGTGGTTTGGTGTTAGTCGTGCTTGTTCTCGGTCAAGCTCCGACCGTGGGCTGGAAAACTCCTTGTATGTCTCGCTTTCCTTGTGAATGATGATTCGCATATTGATCCGCACAAGATATAATCGCCTGCCTGGTTATCGGGATTACGCTGACAGGCGTTTTCGTGATGTGGCAATATCATCTGGAGAAGGTCGCCAGGCAAGGCAATCGACCCAAGTCGTTCTGGACGCCGCCACCACTCATGAAGCTATCGTTATGGACACAAGCCGGGGGTCGGATGGCGGTGATCCTCGCAATCGGATTCCTAAATTGGTCTGGTTTCGTTTCTTGGATATATTGGGTTCAGGTTTTGCCCACAATCACTTTGCGATAACGCTGTGTTGCTGACATTGCCATATCAGCTTTTCTACCAGAATTACCTTGGACTTACGCCTGTACTCGCGATGGTCCGCCTGATTCCCATGGCAGTCACGGGTTGTGTTTGCAACGTGGTCTTCGCGCTGTTGGTCTCACGGCTTCCTATCGTGATATTTGTTGGTAGGACAACAAACTTTCATCGTCCTTCCGCTAATGACAATGTCATTACAAGTTTTTGGCTCCCTGTCGACTGGTTTCGCTTCTGTCCTGTTTGCGCTGAACGATCCGTCGGCTACATATTGGGCATTTGAGTTCCCGTCCACGGTCCTGGTTGTGTTTGGGGCCGATTTTGTGTACTCGTCCAGCACACTTTATATTTCGAACATCGTATCCCCGCATGAGCAGAGTCTTGCAGGAGGATTATTCCAGACCATGATTGGGGTAGGCAACATCTTTCCAACGGAATACGGAATCACTGATTCGCACTCACACTCCTTACAGGTCGGAACAGCATTTGGTCTAGCGATGTCCACAATCGTCTTCAACGATGTCCTGAACACGCAGTCGACAAAGCTAGGTGTGGTGATAGATTCGACGGGAAGCAATGCGCCAACGGTGGCGAAACTTCAAGCCTATAGATCCGCGCTGTGGACCTGTGCTGGCTTTTCGTTCTTTAGTACGTGCTCCACGTGCCGATGGTGTTCTTTTCGTACGATTTCACATCCTGCAGCCGCGCTATTAGCTATTATCTTCTTGAGACGAGTCGGCATCATTGAAGGTAGAAAACACGCGGCGCAAAATCCCTCTCCGTCCACTCATCAAAATGCGGACGCCCGGCCCTCTACGTCGGGTTGATACCACGATCTGACAAGATCGAGTTTCTCATTCTTGGACTCGTCGGACGCATTTTGAGCGCCCCTACTCCTTATCCCGGTATAACATGTGATGTCGTGCTGGCCCCGATGTTTCCCGTTCTATATAAAGTTCATACGTCATTTACATGTAAGGGACCTCATCGAGCAATGACAAGTGACATCTGAGACCTGAGCGACAGAATCGTTTACATCACCGACTCGGACATCATCTCCCTCAACCGGCCTTCCTCGATCCGCGGTATGAACTCCACATCAAAGGGGGCTGGGTGTGCAATAATGCTATCCGTATAATCATTTATGTCGATCGGTGCGTCCGCTCGCTCGACGATACGGAATGACCAGAGTAAGAGTGCCAGGTTGATGTACAGGGAATTGTTGGCGAAATGCCGCCCTGGACATACTCTTTTTTTTGCCATGGGATGACGTGATCTGGCTCAGGCCATGACGACAGGAAATGGATGAGACATACCTTCTACCAAATCCATACGGGTAAGAGGACATGTCGTTCCGGACCCGTCCTTTGTCGTCGATCCATCGTTGCGGGTCAAATTTGTCAGGTTCGGGGAAGGCCACGGGGTCTTGAGATATAGCCCTGAGTAAGTGTATTTTAGTGGGTCGTAAAACGAATGAGGACCATCATCACCAGTGACATCCGATCACAGCGGCACCCGCTGGGATGCATTGGCCTCTCTAAGATTTCGTCAGAACCAACGAGAATCTCTCGATAGACGGGCAACGTACCCAGATGATGTCCCGGGTGGCGCGATGGGCAAATCCTACAAGATGTCGTATATAATCTCATGATTTACGCGTTCTAGAAACACCCACCAATAGGCGCGACGGGTCTCCAACGAAGTGCTTCCAGCACGTACGCGTGGACCCGAGGCAGCAACACGGAATCTTCCCAAGTAGGCACTGTGACGTAATCAGAACTAGTCCCGAGTGGATCGCACCACCAGACTCACGTCTATCTTTTCCGACAACCACGTCCAGTTCATCTTGAACTCGTCGTTGCGCTTCTGGATAACACGCAGCCGCCAGGATCATGTTTGTGATGGCGACAGCACTCTTGTGGATCCTGTGTCATTGAACCGCCTATTTGAAGGAAGAGGACATACTCACCGTGTCTGACCCAGCGCCAAATAGGTTTCCCGCCAGATAAGCCATTTCATCTTTCGAGAGCCCATGCTCATTTGCGTGTTCTAGCAACGCCCTCATGAATGAATCCCCTGCGTCGTTACTTTCCTGCGGCGCCATGAGCGTTCCCTCAGACACCACTTTTGCCTCACTTACTATTTCCAATCGAACACGGTCCATTTGGTCCCTATAGAGTCTGCTCTCAAGGAGGCGATATTCCTTCAGGTCATGTCCATATCCAGGGATGTACTTCAATAACGGGATGCGATCGACGAGATAGGCTCCTGGACGTGTCGCACGCTGGAAGTTTAGCATCACCTGATGAATTCGGGTGACTTCCGGGTCATCATTGGATGTCGGCGTCGACTTTCCATACGCCAAACGCAGAATCACCGACGCTGCGTACCTGCGGAGGGCCGCATCATCATATCGGTTCAAGCAAGTCCACAAGCGTGTTGCCTACCGTTGGACGTGTGCTGTATGTTTCATCGGGTCACCTAGGATGTCGTTGATGACGTTCTTTGCGCTTTCCCGCTGCATATCTTGATAGGCTTTGACCGCTCTTGGTTGTAGGTGGCTATGCGCGACTTTTCGGAACCGACGAAACCGGTTGCCGCTGCGCATGAGCAAGAACGATAGACCCCTGTATAATAATTCGCCAGCAGCGATCGAACGAGGACGGTCTACAAGTGCACCGCCCTCTTTCTCCATGATTTCGGCTGCAGCCTACTTCAACGATGACATTACAAGTGCAGGGCGTTGAACAACCGATAATGGGGCACCGTGATAATAAGTCAGCGCACATGATGCAATAAAGGAAATAGGATCCGTACTTCCACGCGGCCGACGACGACGACGATATCCTTACCCTGGCGTAACGTGACCGCAGGCC
>JBBPOC010000775.1:0-13806 GCA_038091235.1 Tylopilus rubrobrunneus | reverse complement strand
TCATCGGACTCCAGATAGTGTACCCGGGCCTGAAATATGATTGAGGGGCGCGCAATTGTTACGGCTGATCATGACTGACCTTTCCCATTTCTACTAACCAATGTAAGACGGCAAGCAATGCTGGCCATGAATGCATGCTACCAGGGGCGGCTAGCCATTTGTTATCAATCTGTGATGCGAACGGGTATCGGAGAGCTTTCAAAGCCGGCTGGAATTCGTCTTCGAAGCGCATCTTGGGATCAAAGGGGTATGATGGGTCAATTATACTAACAAGATGCTGAAACATGGCACGATAGTCCTTTCCGGTTATGCTTGTCAATGTTTGCATAGATATCTCGTACTCGGTAGCCTGGAGCCATGCAACTATTTCCTGGCGCATTTTGGCTTGGTATGAGCGCTCACGAATGGGTCGAGGATCCTTGAGCACTTGGCTCCCCGAGGGCGCAGGAAGAGTGCCGCTACCGCCCCAAACCGACCCCCGACGCGTGGAACTTGAAAGCGAGAGTGCCTTGGTCAAAGAAGCCCGGACTTGCAGAGAATGTAGGCTCACGCGTTGAGGGGAGTCCTGCCATAGTTTGGCTTTGTCGTACTCTGCAGCAGCGGGTTTCCATTATGGGACCTATATGTGGATTGCCGTGGATTGGAACCTGGGATACCACCGGGAGGAGCTAGATACTGTGTGCGTCCAGGTGGACCTGCGAGACTCATACGCGCGGATGATGCCGCAGGAGCTTTCTTGATTGAAGATGGAACGGGTAGTCCAGAACGTGCGTTCCCGTACGGGTCCGTTGCAGATTGCATTGTAGATCGTCGTAGCGCTTCTGACATGATGTGCTATATGGTGTGGCAGGAGGAAAGGTGCTAATCAACGCGTCCGAACGCGGTGGGGGGATCACGTGATGCATACCAACACTTTGCCTCCGTTGCTGCTGCGTCTCCGCTCAGTGCTGCCAACGATGGTGCCATAGCGAAAATGTTGCGCCTTTGCTTCATAGCGCATTAATGTGTCATCTTCACGATCGCATTACTTTTCCATTGAAACGTTGGTCACGGTCTAAGCCCTTGCTTATGTCATGAATTTAGTACACCTTCTCAAGTCAAACCACTAGCTTGAAGCATGGCTGAGAGACACTTGTTCGGTGATGCCATCGCTGCCACATTTCCATCCAACCTCATAGACGCATCGTACGTCTCCAACGTTCTCTGGCTGTGCTTGATCCCGTAATTCCCTTGACAGCGATTTCCGACAAGTGCCAGATAATCAGGAGGTCTTCCTGTATCCCTATTCGAACGATTCCATCATTATTGAAGTATTGCAACGCGTATCGCAACAGAATGACACAGACGCCGTAAAGTAATCTCGCCATTTCCTTGATCTCAATTTCGGATCCAAGTGACCTGTCCATCTCTTCAAAGATTCCACTTTGCTGCATTGGCGCATGACAACGATGCCACCTCGAGCGCGATTCAGGATGTCTCTGTCGTGCCTAATGACCGAGGAGATCGGACGCCATCTCCTATCGTACTACGTGGATCCCAATCCGTCCCGAAATTCAACGCAATCGCCCCAGACTACGTAGACATATTCATGGCTCTCTTCCGTGTCAACTCTGACCAGAAAAGCGCCGACCTGGTGGTCACGGCCAACATACCTAGGACCTCAGAGGGCAGCGTCGGAGAAGAACATGTAAATGTGATTGCATCCCACTTCAGAACATTGGTGTCTTCCCTTCGTATCATCGATTTCCGCCTCTTTGTCGATTCTGCGAGCTGAATCTATCTCCGTGCACGCTTGGACCTGTCAATCGATTGTTTGTTTGGGAATCTTCCCTCAGCTTCGGCGGCTCGTGTCACGGATGTATGCGACGTGTGGCGATGTTGCGGTCTGTAGGAGCGAGCGTGGAATGTATCCCATGAAAGACCCTTTTAGATGCTCACAACCATTGTGGCGGTGTCCGTGCCGCATATTCTCATGAATGACAGGATGTGTAGAGTCCAATTCTTACAACTCGCGCCATGATCAACCACAACTTGCCATTGCAGCACGTCGGCATCCGTACTAACAAGGTCTCGATCGTTACTGTCAGCGCTATCTTATGGCATGAGCGCCACCACACAAAAAATGATGAAATACATCTGTCCCACTGTGGACATCGTGACCCTTACGAACAGAATCCCTGTTGCGCTTGCAAAGTGGATGTTGCACGCTTGGTCATGAGTGCGACTCGGAGATTTTCAATGGTATTGTGTCGGTATAACAGCCAATGATACACAGGACACCCAAATAGCAATAAAGAAAAGTAATCGTTCCGAGAAAATGACATAGGCCAGAGGGGGCCTAACCGCGGCTACCTTCATCAAATTCTTGTTCAGCTTCAGGCTCTTCCTCGATACGGTCACGGACACCGGCTTTCGCGGCCTCCGCGGCAGCCTTGGCATCTTTCTTTCGCTTCGCTGACTCTTTCAGTTTCTCCCACCGTTCGCGGAAACGAGCGATCATGACTTTCTGTTAAACGCTCGGATGTTAGAAAGGGGATAATTATCGTAATCGTGTCCAACCTGTTTGTCATTATCTACACGGGCGAGTCGAAGCTCTTCTTCTAGATCTCTTATCCGACGCAAGAGCTGTGCCTCGCGATCACGTCCTGCGTTGAGCGCTGCCATGGGACTAGGAACGGGTGGTATGTTGATATTGAGTGCGCCGAGATCCACCGCCGGCTGTTGTCCACCCGGCCGTTGTAAGACAAGCGAAGCTCCCATGGCTCTTTGTGCCTACCAAGAGTTCAAGGTATGAATTGAATGTGTGATCCGAGAGTCGGGGCCTACCTGATGCCGAGCCATCACTATGCTATCCCGTAATACTTGATCCTGCTCCTTGCGCAACTGTACCACACGCTCCGCTTCACCCAGTCTTCTTTGCATCTCCTCTATCTCATGTTTGAGTGAGACGTTTTCTTTCTTCAGCGCTGACGTTGCGGACTCCGAATCAGGAGGAACCAAGCAGAATGATTCCGAGAGCTCTTGACCTATCGTCCCACGAGATGAAGATCGTCAGTATCGAGCTAGTTTCATTGCTAGCAAAGTCTACCTTCGTCCACAAATACTTCTTCATCCGTCTCTTCGAGGAGAACATCTTGTTCTATACCAACAGCATGAACATATTGCTGACATTACTAGGAGACCAGCATACTTGATTTGGACTTGCCATCACGGCCGAGTTTCCGAGAGAACCTAGAAGCAAATGATGTATCACGCTCAAGCTCGCTCCCGGAGCTACCTTCTCGTTGCACCTCGCGTTTCGCCGAAACGTTCGGCTCCGTTCCGAGGGGGGCTGTGGTGAAAGCGACAGGCTGAGAAAGGTTATCGAGCATTCCCTCCATGATTCGCCAAAAGTTGTTGAAAGCGTCCCCTGGATCCGACTTTTTTAAAAAACACAGACAAAGTTGATGGTGAAAAAGACATTGCATTGCGTTTCAGAGCATTACGTACCCGTTGTCCAAGCACCATAAAGGATTCATCAAAGTTGTTCTGAGAATCCGTCAATCGCAGAGAAGCGTTTTGGGGTAACGGAGGTGATGGGGCTGAATAAGGTGGATGCGATCGGCCACCTGGGGCCGGGGAACTGTGTTCGGCACGCGGTTGAGCGAGGGGCACCTTCTGGGGAAGTGTCGGATCTTTGTTTTCTTCCCGCAGTTTAGCGATCCTGCGATCCAGCTCTCTTCGTGCTTTGATGTGTTCGCTGTAAAGCATACGAAGTGTACGTTTCGTCTATGGTCAAAGGTTGGACAGGAAGAAGGGACGAAAAGGGGGAAGAGCACATTGGCGTCGTTTGATTTTTCTTCACATTGCAAAAAGGCTTTCGCCGCCTTTGCGTGTTCTTCTGCGGCTGGAACCAACAACCCTTCGTTTATGAAATCTTCAGCATTGGCTGCATGTTGGTGTGCCTGCAACCCCGGATGAGTGCGGATACGGATTCGATTGCGAATACGCTCACAGCGTGCAAGGGTGAGTCTGTCGTTGACATGGTTTGATGTTAAGAGGGCAAGGAATAGGCATTGAGTGGGTGGTGGTAGTGTTGTGAAATGGTGTAGGTGCCCTAATATAGCATGACCCGGTGGTAAGCTTGGTCGGCAGCAACACCGAGCGATGTCGTTTTGGCTTCTTAGGAGTCCTCGTCAGTACTAGTCCTCAAGGCTATGCAGTACATTTATTTATTTTAGATTTTTATCATTTCTTTTTGTCGGTGATGCCGAGATGTGCCGAGAGTACGTTGCGGGCGGTGTTTGAAAATGGCCGAGTACGGCGGTCGTCGTCCTTGTCATCGTACAACTCAGTCGGGACCGGAATCCTTTTCTCTTTCTCTCTCCGATGACCCCTCCCGCTCATCTGTAAGCACTCCTTTTTCTTCTTCTACTTCCATCATCCTCACTCCCCTACCAGCAGGAAGAAAATAAGAGTAACCGGTGCGTATCAATCGCGCTGCGCTCTCCATTCTCTCACGAGCCGACTGCACCACAGTCGTAGCCGCTGACGGCTTATCGAAGCGGGATGTCTTTCGCCTTCCCGATCCCTTCGCCGTCATCACCGTAGACGCCGAGCAGACGCACACCACCAGCGTCATCAAGAAGACCCTGAACCCCTACTGGAACGAGAGTTTCGACATGTGAGCATCGCTTTGTCTCCCTCCCCAGAGGGTGTGGTCCTCTCAAAGTCCATCGTTTTCATCTCCCATCCGCACAGTACCGTAAAGGATTCATCCGTAGTCGCTGTACAGATATTCGATCAACGCAAGTTCAAGAGACGCGATCAGGGTTTCCTCGGCGTGGTCAATGTCAGAGTCAGCGATGTTCTCGACCTTGAGCTGGGCGGCCATGGTAAGCGCACCTCGGCCGACCGTTATCCCGCTCAGCTAATCAACGCATGTTCGCTCCAGAAATGCTGACGCTGGATCTGAAAAAATCCAACGATAACCTTGTGGTGCATGGGAAGCTTATCATATACTTGTCAACCAATGTCAATCAGCCCATCTCGAACCCAGGACCCTCTCAGGTACAGGGCGTTACCACCGCACTGGCTGATATGGGCATGAACGAGTCCAGCCTCTCTCTGTCCCCTAGCGGCGCTGGTCCCCCCTTGTCCAGAACCTCCAGCACACACGCAGCCGACTCGGCCGCGGCGACACTCATGCCCGGCTCGAGTGCACATGTATCATCACCGTCTGGTCTCGCCGATCAGGATCCCTCCCCCTCCCAGTCCAGCCGACCCATTAGCTCTGGTGGTGCAGGTGCACACTCGTCCGCTCAGCAGCCCAATGCTGCAGTCTCAGCATCGACTTCTGGGGCATCCAATCAACATAAGAATTTCAATCCCAACGTCGACCAGTTTGGAGCACTGCCCCCTGGGTGGGAACGTCGTATCGATCCTCTCGGCAGAACTTACTACGTAGATCACAACACACGAACCACCACCTGGAACAGGCCGTCCCCAGACCAATCGGTGAATACCAACAATCAGGACAACGAGACGAATGCTGCCAGGGACCAGCATTCTCGTCGTGTTCTGGCAGATGACATGGTTGACGCTGGCCGTGGCAATGCACAGGCAAATGTACACCGTGCTGGCTCCGCCACACCTCAGTCTCAATCGACCAATACTTCATCGGCTGCCTTAGCTGCAAGTAACAACGCCACAAGTCCAGGTACTGGTAGTCTTCCGGCTGGATGGGAAGAAAGGTTCACCCCTGAAGGGCGCCCGTATTACGTTGACCATAACACTCGCACCACTACCTGGGTCGATCCCCGACGTCAGACAATTATCCGTGTCATGGGACCCAATGGCCAAAATACATCCCTTCAACCACAGGCTATTGGTCAGCTTGGACCATTACCCTCCGGATGGGAGATGCGTCTCACCTCCACTGCACGTGTATACTTTGTCGATCACAACACCAAAACCACGACTTGGGACGATCCTCGTCTTCCATCTTCGTTGGACGCCAATGTGCCACAATACAAGCGCGATTTCCGAAGGAAGCTTATCTACTTCCGCAGTCAGCCGGCTATGCGTGCGCAACCTGGTAATTGCCAGATCAAAGTCAGGCGAAACCACATTTTCGAAGACAGCTACACGGAAATCATGAGACAGACACCTAATGATCTGAAGAAGCGTTTGATGATTAAATTCGATGGCGAGGACGGTCTGGACTACGGTGGCCTTTCTAGGTGTGTTGTCTTACAATGAAAGTTGATCATAAACTAACCCTCCGTTAGAGAATTCTTCTTCCTTCTCTCGCACGAGATGTTTAACCCTTTCTATTGCCTTTTCGAGTACTCCGCACACGACAACTATACTCTTCAGATCAACCCTGCTTCAGGCGTTAATCCTGAACACTTGAATTACTTCAAGTTCATCGGACGTTGCCTTGGACTTGGTATCTTCCACCGACGATTCCTTGATGCGTACTTTATCGTCAGCTTCTACAAGATGATCCTCAGGAAGAAGGTTACGCTATCAGACTTGGAATCTGTTGACGCAGAACTCCATCGCGGTCTCACTTGGATGCTGTAAGCTATTCGATACCTTGTATTCCTGAATGCTCACTCCAGGCCAGCGAAAATGACATTACAGATGTCATTGATGAGACGTTCACCACAGCCGAAGAGCGATTTGGAGAGCTCGTAACAATAGACCTCAAGCCCGGAGGGGCAGACGTTCCCGTGACTGAGGAGAACAAGAAAGAATATGTTGATGCCGTGGTTGAGTATCGTATCTCGAAGCGCATCAAGGAACAATTCGAAGCGTTTATGTCGGGCTTCAGCGAGTTAATCCCACAAGAACTAATTACCGTCTTCGACGAACGAGAGCTTGAATTGCTTATCGGTGGGATGTCTGAAATTGATGTGTAAGTGTCTTTGCTCGCATCGCCATGCTGTCATTATGCTCAGCTTTGTGCAGTGATGACTGGACCAAGCACACCGATTACCGAGGCTACGAGATGAACGACGAAGTCATCCAGTGGTTCTGGAAATGTATTCGTAGTTGGCCGCCCGAACGGAAGTCACGCCTGTTGCAGTTTGCAACGGGTACTTCCCGCATCCCTGTCAACGGTTTCAAGGACCTTCAAGGATCGGATGGTCCGAGACGTTTCACAATCGAGAAATCGGGCGATCCGTCACAATTACCAAAGAGTCATACTTGTTTCAACCGCATCGATTTGCCACCATATAAAGACTACGCGAGCTTGGAGCAAAAGCTTACACTAGCAGTAGAGTAAGTTGACTATCCGTTGCAAACCTGTGTCAGGTCACTAACGGGCTGGTTCACAGGGAGACCGTTGGTTTTGGTCAAGAGTAAACTTTTCAGGCCGAGAATACAACACCCTATTTACCCCCTCTCTTCTTCGATTTTTCTGTTGTCTTCATAAATGAACGACACTATCTCTTCTGTAATCTTACCGGGATGTATCGTCCTTTGTATGAGATTTGGCCTGCCTGGACTGGTCATCACTGATGCAGTCTGTTGCAAGTCTCTATCATATCCAACACCAAGCAATCAATACTAGGCTAGAGAATCATCCGATACACATCCACAAAGACTCCACCGCAGTGACTTCACCGCTTCTCAAACGCAAACCCGATATAAATATCTAACGCCCGACATCAGCATTGGGTTCATCGTGCGACACGAAAGCTGAACGACTCACTAGCGGCTTCCCACTGCTCCTCGTCCATCGCACTCTCGCCGTTCGCATCCACAACCTTCATTCGCACCATCAGTTCTTTGAACTCCTCTTGTTCCGAGTGTTCTGCGAAGATTTGGTGGAATTCTTCCTTGTAAATCGGGAACAGGGAATATTCATTGGCCAGCCTGTTGTGCAAGGTAAGCGATCAATCAAAAACCCGCCCCCCGAGCATTGCGCCAGCATGAGCTGATAGAACAGGGGAAACATGCGCTGAACACCCACCGTACGAGATTGTCCCAGTTCACAATGTATTCTGGTACGTCCTCGACGGCATCCTTGAGGAAAAAGTAGTAACGATGCCCAAACAGCGGGCGAGATTGCCGATCCTCGAAACGAATCCGATACACTGTATTACCAAAGGAAAGATTTGTTTCAGAGGGCGGTAGTGCATCTAGCCGTTCTCTGAGAGCAGTGTCATCTTTTCGACAGAGAAGCTGAGCAAGATGATGCATACAAGAGTTGATCGGCATTGGGAATAGTACCGAGAAATATTCCACCCTTGCGGAGGTGCTGAGTTACATTACTGAGCATACACCGCGCTTTTTGCGACGTCTCGAATGCGTAGTGCATACAAAATTGCATCGAAACAACATCGAAAGGTTGTACGAGCCGCTCTGGTGGGAAAGCTTTCGACAGAGGTTCGGTATAACAGTCGAGTGCCGCGAACGTAGCATCAAACCGAGGTTGAGGCATCGACTGCCACCTCTCGCGGGCTTGGGTGACGGAGATGTCGGCGATATCTACGGCATTTGGCGTGCCATCAAAGCGGGCAATACCGACAGCCGATGATCACTGACCAGCACAGACCAACTCTTTCACCCGAGCTTTGGCCCATTTAGTAAAATCACCACCCTTGCCACAACCGAGATCGAGGACCTTGCCACGTCCTCTACCAGGCCCGGAGGACTGTGAAGCAGCGAGGGCCGGGTGGGCGAAACGCGTGATCAGGACAGATTTCACCCAATTATTAAAGTATTTGAGGCCAATGATGGGGGATTCCATACGTTGCTTGACGCCTACCTCAGGGCGGGTATTGTCTGCGTGTGGAATAAGGACAGACGAGTCAGAGATACCCGAGAAGAGACTCACAATGATCGACCACTTTCCCTACATCGCCTGCATGGCGTTTTACAGGCGTAACGTTATCCGGAGACCTACTGCGCTCTCGCTTTCGTTTGGATAGGAGTAGCTGAGTGCCGACACCACGGTAGTGTCGAAACGACTCCATTTCATGGGGTGTCATAGGCACAAGGACGGAGCCTGCAGGTGTTTTACGATTGCGAGGGTTATATGGGATGGTGGACAGCGGCGCTGGTGGTGGCGGCATCGTTGTTGGGGAAGAGGTGTAGGCCGTTACAGAGGAAGCGTCTGAAGAAGAAGGGAGGGACCTTACAGGGGACTGGGTAAGGGGGGAAGGTGGAAGGATACGCGAGGCAGAGGTGGCAGAGTCAGCTGGTTGCTTGTCATGGAACGGTCCACGGGATGACGGAGGTGGAGGATGGCGTGTGAAATACTGCGACCGGCCATCTTCTGGCGGTCCGTCCGTCCGGGAGGTGTCGAGGACCGGGAGAATGCTACGCCGCCGCAGCGATGGTGCACCGGACAACCTGTCCACCTCCCCATTCGATGCCGTCGGAGGAAAGGACGATATGGGAGATTGAATATCAGACCCCAGCAACAGATGCGACAAGCTTGATGGCCGTGCAGAACCTGGTGTCCGAGGTTCCTGAGGTTCCGAGTTGAGCAGGACAGCCAGATCGGTAGCTCGACGAGTTACAGTAGGGCTGTTGGTTGCCCGCGAAGAAGACGGGCGTGACGACGATGGAGAGGGGACATCGAAGGGGTGTCTCTCATGTCTGTCCACGTCGACATCGTGGGCATGTGTCGGAAGGGTTTTTGACGGAGACACCGGCGAGTTCAGGGCTGCGTCTCGAACTGGATCAAAGGCTGGCATCTGAAAAATATGGCACAGGAACGTCGTAGGTCAATGAATCATAACCAATGGTAAGCAGTGAGAATGTGTTTGTCGTCGTCGTCGTCGTCGTCGTTGCCAGTGCTGAACCCGGCGTCAAGCACGAACCACTCTGCTAAGCAATACTGCAAAACACCTTGTTTGCGTAAACAACGGCAAATACATTCCTGATGGTACTACTCGGTGGTATTATCCTTGGCCACCCGTGGACCTTGTTCTCACGAGGCCAAAGTCTACAGCTTACCACTGCGTGTCCCCAACCACTTGGTGATGTCCGTCGTCGAACGCTGAGTATACAGGTCAGACAAGCACCATCGCTCCATACTAAATAAATGCCCACTTCAATCCAAGCCGTGGAGGCGCGTAACGAGTCAAGTGTCTGCGCAAGCGCAAGGTGGAATCGCGAGGCGTCTTTGTGCTGTATCCCCCTAAGTGCTGGCGAATGTCATAGGTATGACAAACGAACCTCAAAAAATTTCTCGATCATTGCAATGCCTTCATTGGTGCTCAAGTGACCAAACACACACTGCCAACACATAGTTTATGAACTGCGCTTGTCCGTAGAGGATAAGAAAAGACGCACCGAGACGACGTCCTTGAAGGAGAAGGTTCCTTTGTATCGCTCCTCGAGCTGTGCCACGGTCTCAAATCATTTCCAGCATGACGATATCAGGACACACAGTTTCGTAGTGATCCATGAAAAATTTGGCTGATCTTCGTCTCGTGCCAAAGTTCATCTGCTGGCCAGCGAAGAAATATATGATATCCTGAGTCCTGGCTTTGTTGAGGATGAAATGTTCAACGTCTTTGTGACACGACTCGTCTTTGCTTGCACACATCGCGAACCTGGTGGAAATGAAAGAGATGGAGATAGCGTATCAGGACGACTAGTACACGTACATTGCACATATGCCGATTGAGGGTAGCGTGGTCCGGTCCTCATAAAGACCTTTCACGAAGTTGTATTCCTCTAAGCCCCCATATTTCACGGCCTAGTAGTGTTCTGTTCTCATCAATGAACACCGTGAAATAGGTAACTTACGCATATAGCCGCCGTTCTGAACAGATCGCTAGGGATTTTCGATTCATCCATAGTGGTCATGTATGCCTTGAACATTCCTCGAAGCGTGTCAACGACACTTGGTCGATATTAGTTATCCGTGCCCCCGTTCGTATATCAACGACGACGTACGCCTGATCACCAGCTGCAGCTGCCTGTCCGATAGACCTCGTGCGAAGCTGCGAGATGTCCACGGGCTCGGAAGGTGAATACACATAGCCGAGCCTATCCACAATTGGTCTGAAGAGATTCTGTAAAGAATGTCAATTGGATGTCGGGATCTAGTAGAATTGCAATGCTTGCCTGTCTGAATTCATCCAAACCTTTAACGACCGTCTCGTCTCCCCACCACGTTGACACCAAAAGAGAAAGGTTCTCTGCTACACTGTCCCAAACCAAGACTACCAGGTTCACCAACCACGTCAGCGAGCTGAATGCTTCAAAGAGAAAAAACTGACACTCGGTCTCGTTCTGGAATATATCTACCACTGTGAGCGCACTGCTGACTCTAGTATATCCAGACTTGGCGAGTGCCATGGCATCATGAACTAGTCCTATGCGATCATTGAGGGAGAAGATAGCGTCACCCTGGGCCGCTTCATGTGCGATGCGAGTAAGTCGCTCATCAGGGTAAAGAACCCTATCTGGCCACTCATTAGAAACACGGCAGAAATGAGAAGGAGAAATGCGTACAAACACCATATGTTCCCGCATTCAGCTTGTACGGTTTGCTCGTGTCGAGAGAAACAGTCGCCTCACGGGCAGAAAGCACTGCAGTCTTGTCAATCGATGGTTTCCCTGTTTCGTTCACCGTCAAAATGGAGAGAGGAATAGTCCTACTTGTATCAGTAAACAGAACCAGCCATGGAGACGAAATAATGGACATGCCAAATAGTTTGATTATCCTTCTCTTCGGCAGGACCAGTTTCCAGGTAGCGATCTTGGCGCACCTTGATGCCATCTTTAGTTTCGGTGACAGTGAGTACTGGGAACCCTATCTATACAACCCAGCCATTGCGTCAGCAGCCAATGGAAACATCAGATTGATTTACCTTCGTAATCCAGTTCTCCATCATTCCAGCGACACTGATGGCAACACCATCTGTACCGTTTACGGCCTTGTCAATACCACCCCAAAGATCTTTGGTGGTCGTATTTCCATAGAGGTGGTCTTTAAGATAGATAGAAACGCCTTTAAGGAAAACATCCTGTCCAACGAAGCTACAAAGCATGCGGAGAACTGGAAATACATAGTTCAGCCGTCACGTCAGAATGATCGTCTGGCATAGCCTTACCAGAGGCTGCTTTTGCATATGATAGCGAGTCAAATATCTGGAAAGGGTCTCTATTCTGCCGTTCAAACACATATTTCAAGGACTTACTTGATTAATTTGGTTAGCGTCGGGACATGGAACCTCGATCGGGTGGGAAGATAGCTTAGCGTCAAGGTCCATGGCGTTGTTCAGGTTTGAAGTGATGAACTTGGAGTCGAGTTTCCACTCAGGATAGATACTAAACAAAGCTCAAGCGAAAAAAAGTACGTATAACTGGAGTGATCCTACCGATCTGGTCTATAGAGTGAACAAAGCGCAAGACCCAAGGATAAAACATAAACATACCAGGGACAATAACTTCACCCATCTGGATAGCGTGATCGAAAGCCAAAAGGGAAAAGAAAGTACACGTACCAAGGTGGCAAAACCTTCGTTCAAATACAAGTAATCCCACCATTCCATGGTGGCAATGTCTCCGAACCTGGGAAGGCTTAAACAATATGACACCACGACGAACAGATATACTGACCACATATGGGCCACTTCATGGGACTGGAAGGCAGTAATACGTTGCTTCGTCGCCGTGTCCGGGCGATCCAAATTCATAAGAAAAGCGCTCGTACGTCCAGTGATAAGCCCCTTGCAAAGTTGTAAGAATTTGAGATGATGCTAATTGCTTGACATTATTACCCAGTTCTCCATTGCGCCGGCATCAAAGTCATGGGCCTTTAGAGCATTCATTCACAATGGCTGGCGACTGAACATTTGTCTTACCACTAGGGTATCAAGTTTAGGGAGCGGATACTCGATGTCGAATATTTGCTCGTAGAGAGGAAGTACTTTAGTCTTCACATCGAGTGCATACTGAGTTTGAGCGATGACGTTCGGAGTCCCTGCCAGTGACAGATTCAGAAAACGGTATCACACATGGTGGAGATACTTACCGTACATGCGGAGAGGTCGAACTTTCCCTGTCAATGGACTCTTGTACGAGCTTTCCAGGTAACCAAACTGTCCATTGGCATATGCCACCAGGTAGGTTGACATCTAGCGCAGTTACTTAGTCACCGAGAACGTGGATATTTCCGAATCATCTTACGAGGGGAGTTACATCAAACTTGCTGATCTTCCATTCATCCTTTTTCTGACCATCGGTGTTGAGGGTAGCGAATATCTTTGCCAGGGCTGCATCGTCGTAGTTGTCTGTTTCTGCCTTGTAAACTTGCTCAGAAGCAATGGGCATGTTGCTCAGATTGACGGTATCTACGTGGGATATCATTGTGATCGCAAATCTGGCCTTGAGCGCGGGTTCATCCCAGCAGGGGAACGCCCGTCGAGCAGCGGTAGGCTTGTGCGAGCGCGGATGCCTTCAGATCAAGTGCACATTCCAAGTCAAGTTGGCAGCTTAACATACCTCGAACTGCGTAAGGCTGTACACCTTCTGTTCGCCACCATCCTGGTACGTAGACTTGTAGTACCCCATCATTGCACCAGTCAACCTTCCCGAGAAGACGATACTCAAGGTGGCAGTGGAGTTGGCGGGTAGCGCTTCAGCAAATTTGACGGTGCCTCGCTCTGCTTTAGAATCAAACGTTCTAGATACGTCAGCCTGTTGTATCGCGAGATCATGGGAGAGCAGCGATATGTCGGACAACTCTAGGTCTGCCACATTGAAGGTAAGAGCAGAGGTCCTTTCTTTGACTTCCAATCTAGTACTTTGTGAGCGCGATCGCACTGAGAAAGAAAAGAAAGCGTATAC
>JBBPOC010000774.1:0-13812 GCA_038091235.1 Tylopilus rubrobrunneus | reverse complement strand
AAGATGTGCTTATTCCTTCCCACTCGCACTGCCCTCCCTTGATATAGAACAAGGCACACCAATGATACCATCGACTCGTGCCTCCGGCACGAACCACTCAAGCATGGCCTTAATGTGGAATGTGTCAAAATTTCCCCTGGCAGTCAACGTCTCGCTGCTGCCTCACTGAGGCTCAGACTGTCTCACGTCACTCGATCCACGTTTTCGACCCAACTCTATCAAAATCTCTCTGCCCGGGTCTCCGTCGACTCTTCGCCATATCTCGAGACAAGACCATCAAGTCGTTCGGTTCAATCACCAGGTCCCAACTGGCCCAATGAGGGATCTACGAAAACAATCATATCAATCCAGGTCGCGTGTCCATCACTCTTGCTTCAAACAACAGCTTTGTTGCTGCCTGCGCTGATCAATTCACTTCATTCTGGGACACCTCGACTCACGCTCAGCAAGGCACTATCGAGGATGCGAGAGAGACATACCCTCACCATTTCACCCGGTGGTAATCGTCTTGTCACCGGATCTTGGGACTCGAGTTTCTTTGCAATTGTTCCCTTTGCGCAGCACTCCCCTCATTTGTGCCTCTCAAATGATATCAGCGACATTGGTCACCGCTCGCTCCTATTCCTCGTGGTAGAATAACTTTATAATACAGTTTATGAACGTAACTGCGTGTTTTCGGAGTTGGAGGCTGGTGGGCAGAGAGCGGGGGGCGGGGGCTCAGGCGGAGTGGACGACCTAAGGAATGGGGGATTTGTTAGCCCACTTGAACACGATGATGGACATCTGGATGGGTTCTTGTGATAGGGCTGTGGAGATTGCGATTCGCTGGCTTGCGCTTGGGATCTGGTGAAAGAGAATACGCACGTTGAGCCGGTAAAATGTCGTGGGCTCGTGATTTCTACGGGCGACGCGCACTCCGTTCTACGACCGCATGAATGCCTGCTTGCTGACGCTGCAATCAACGTCGAGTTTTCCGCTTGCTTACTGTATCGAGATCCTTGACTGTTCTAGACGACAGAGAGCTGGCACTCTTGGTGTCATTCACAGTCGAAGTTTGCATAGAATCTTGTCGAAGAGGGCGTGGGGAACAATGTCCGGTCACATGAGAAGCCCAGTTGAACGGTGACTAAACTAGGATCCGAGTAAGCTGTGAGCGCTTGAGCACCCAGGACACTTGTAAAGAATGAAAAGACGCACGTTCATGAGGCAACCTGGATACCACAAGTGACTCCTTTCCTTGACACCTCCAAGTCGAATGCAACGCCCAGGGACCATCGAAGATGTCGACGACGAGACTCGGTGTGTGGCAATCCTCGAGAGCGACCTGCAGTGCTCATGGTTCAGTTAGAGCATAGCGCGAAAGTAGTTGTTGAAGGCGGCTCTGGAAGGGTATACGCGGTCGCTTTCCACCCTGACAGAAAGCATTTTTACGACGGAACAATGGATGGACTTCGACGACGGCGAGTTACCGACGGACGAGAAGTGGGGCAAACAGGAAATGCAGTGGCGGCGATTTCGGTGTCGAGGGATGGGAAATGGGTGGTAAGTGGGACTAAGAAAGGAGTGGTCGTTTGGGATGCCGAGCTTCGAGAAAAGACGGTCGAGGTGGAGAGCGGAGTGTCTGTGCTTGCGGTCGATGTGTCACCCGACTCCACGCGATTCGCGACTGCCAGTCGCCCGATGGGAAGTGCCTCATCATGGGAGCTCTAGATTCGAGGAGAATCGTCATCTGGAATCTCAGAATGATTCTCCCGGCATCATACCTCCAGATTAGTGTAAGCATCAGACCCCAGCTCGAGAATGCCTCTGACTCATCGATTTTCCTTTCTGTACGTATGCATACAATCTGTGTTCTACCCGACCGCAGAACGTAAGTCGTCGTTGGTGTCGGCCATCGGTGCTTTTCACAAGATATTCTTCAGGCGCAAAATGCGAGTTCCAAAAGGACCCCAGGTCAACCACGCAGCCAGGATGCCATCGACGATTCGCTCGACGTAAGATTGCGTATGGCTCCTCTTACAAGGCATTGTATTGACCATAGTCACAGACGGCGTTGCTACCGAGCCAATCCGCTCCTGGGCTGCTATTCGACATCGACGAGGTGAGTCGCAGTAAGAAAGTCTTTTTGCCTCGTGTTGACAGCACATGATAGCCCCCTTCTCCCGCCTCGGATGAACTTCCGTGCCAACTTGCTGTGCCACCACGATATTCCTCCCCGGTTCGGCAACTAGCGCCCGGCCCGTCAGAGACCGCATCTATTGAGAACCCTCAGCGCCATTCGAAAGTGAATTCTGACACTTTTGAGGGTGTTCAGCGACGCACCCTAGTGGGACAGCTCAGACAATGGATAAAGAAGAGTCGTGCTCGCATGCCTGTCGAAATTCCATTAGAGGAACCCGGCCGAGTTCGCATGACTGAACACATGCCCTCGGGTCCCAGTCGCACTCTGATACCTGATCGTGTTGGAGATCCAGCCCTCGTGGAGATATATTTCCCTTTACGGACACAGCGCGCGGTTTGACACGCGCACCGCTCACTCTACTTTCCTCCAGTCTCGTACCACGTCGACTGGAGGTAAGCCACTTCTACATAGTTCCTACTTACATTCAATACTCACCTGTACGTAGTATAACCCCTCCTACAGGTGAATATCAGTCTCGTACCACGTCGACTGGAGTATAACCCCTCCTACAGACGACGTGCTCCAAGAAAATTGGCACAAGTCAAGTATCACTGTAGAAAAGAGGGTAAAAATGATGTAGTCCACGCGCGTGATTTGAGGTCGCGTCTCGTGGTTCCCACCTTATAATCAATTTCTAGTTGACCACTAGGCTAGGTGGATATTGTCAACTAGCATTCGACATTAGCACGAGTATGCAAAGTATCACAGAAAAAGAAGTAAAAAATACTTTTCACGGCGCAATTTGAAGTCGCGTCTCGGGCTCTTGCCAGGCTGGTGATCAATTTCCAGTTGACAACTCGGCTAGCGTGCTGTTGTTCATTCGCATCTGGGAGCTCCGCACAAGTGAAGCTTCAAGCACAATAAAGAGAAGGCAAAAGTATCATAAAAAGAGGGTAAAACCATATTGTCCACTTGCACGATTTGAAGCCGCGTCTCATGCACCTCCTGTTGACTTGTAATAACAAGAACGTCATACTCAAATTTCATCCCCGACCAGAAGACGCGGGGTATGCCTCTAAGTCCGCCAAGTGCTTGAAGGGCGGTACATTCACTTGACAATGGACTGTGACGGTTTAACTCAATACCGGTCTTCACAAGAACTGAGTGACCTTTGTCAATAAGGTTGATCGTCTGAGATACACTGGAACCTGTAGCATTTTTGAGCAGAGTGGCGAATGAAAATCGCTTGTAGTCTTACCCCCGGCGTAGTACCCTAGGTTTTTCTCCAGCCTAAATCTTCCGTCAACACGTACGAGGGTCATGGATGATTGAGAGAATCGATTATTTGCAAGTGTCGTGGCAGTGGTATGGCACTATGGTCTTGAAGTTCAAAGAGTGCCGCATAATTGAAATATATATATATGAGCCAGGGGACACGCGTGCGTTGAGAAAATGCAGGTCAGGAGCGATCGATCGAAGTATGAAGCCGCGGAGCTTGACAAGTGTGTCAGAGCAAGACAGGAGCGACCGACATACCGCGCAGCTCCACAGCGTCACACAGCATGACGCAGGACATTATGGTTCCCGCAGTCTCTGTTAATATTAAGAGAAGAGATTAGAATAGTAATCATTGCCGAGAAAATAGTCCTTCGACTATAGGTCGATACGTGGAGCTGAACAGTCCGGCGCATAGGCAAGAGCATGGGTAACCCACGGGTACCGGGAGCCGTACCTGCACCGTGGGTATGAGCAGGGAGAAGCGATGACGATGGCCAGGGCAGTACCGACGATGACACGTCGTCAGTGTTGTTGTCGGCATCACCATTGTCGTTGCGTCATCACCGTGTCGCCGTGCCATCGCATCGATGCGTCTCCCATTCATGTTCGCAGGTGACGGCGAGGGAAACGGCGAGGGCGAGGGTGAGACACGCGCATCGCGTCATCGCATCGTCGGTTGAGAGAGGGAGAGCCTGCCGTCATCATTGCGAAGTGAATGACGGGTGAGCGAGTGCGCGACTTCGTCATTTGCGTTATCACGTCGTTGGCATCGTCATCGCGAGGTGGTCACTGGTGGTGGTGGTGGTGGTGGTGGTGGTGGTGGTGGTGGTGGTGTAAGGGTGGGTGGGGACGAGGGAGAGGAAGAGGAAGAGGGCGCGTCGACGCTGTTGCGCCGTAATGGGGTGGATAAGGCGGTAGTGGTGGTGAAAGGGCGAGTGAGGACGAGAGGGAGAAGGTGAGGGTGAGGGTGAGGGTGCGCCAACGACGACAACGTCCTCGTCGTCATCGCATCATCCTCCTTCGTTTCGTCATCGCGGGATGGATGAGGTGGTGGTGGTGAAGGGGTGGTGAGGACGAGAGGGAGAGAGAGAGGGCGTGATGACGACGTCATTGCGTCGCCATCGTCGTTCTGTCGACCCCGTTACGTCGTCGCGGGTGGATGAGGATGAGGTAGTGGTGGTGAAAGGGCATGATCTCGCCCTCGCGAAGTGGGTGAGGGCGAGAGAGAGGGAAAGGACATGTCGACGACAACGCATCGCGTTGCAGTCGTTGTGTTGTCCGGGTGATGGGTCGCGGGTTGAGCCCCGACATGGCCTTGACGACTCCCTCGGTGAACGCGTTCCGTAGCGTGTAAACACGACACAGGACGTGACGCGTTCAAGAGGGATGCCCACCTTCACCGTGCTCAAACCGAGAGGCGCAGTGGGCTTGACGTAGTGGATAATGTCCACCAAGTTCGTGAGCTGTGGACCGTCATAGTCTGTGCGGGCAAAGACTAGCCAACTTCTCAGCGCTCCCGTACGCACAAAGTAGAGGAACTGCCTACACTTCTTGTGCGCCTGGAGGCCCTTGCGGTTAGTTGTGATCAACCCCTTGGAGTCCACCGTCTGGCACGATCACGCTTGAGCAATGGATGAGCGGGTGAGTCAGTCGAGATATGATCGCTCACGTAAATGCGAGACTTGGCTTCGTCAAGGCTCATGCCCATGCGAGTAAAGAACAAGAGCAACTGCTTCCCAACACCGATACCTGCAGAACCCGCGCCGAAGAACAATACCTTGTGGTCTGGCAATGGTTTGCCCGAGGCAGCCGAGGAGAGACCCGCACCATTGATGAACCCAGACAAGACGACGGACCTGTGCCTTGGATCTATGTTGCAGAGATCAGGAAAGGGGTAAACAAGAAGAGGAGAAGACATACATCATCGTTGAAAACCCGGTAGCGGCACCTGTCGAGGTACTGAAACACATTGTCGGTCCAAACTGAATGAGCATACTGGGGAAAACGTCAGACATGGCTTGCATGAACTCGTTCATGAAGGCGTCCATCTATGAATCGTCCAGAACCGGCTGCCCCTCAATCGCCCCGGCGCATACCTCTGGACCCTTGGGCCGAGGGCGACGTACGCCAATGTGGAGCGGGTCCTCAAGGTAACGCTGGGTGTTCGTTCCGAGATCGAGACAAATGGGGATCTGGGAAGACGTCGCATTGAAACGGGGGGGTATCACGACCGAAACAAACCGACGCACGGTCGATGTCGTGCTCACACCAGGGAGTATATGAGTACCTTCCAAGTTTACCACTGCCCTCACACTAGAGCGTCTCAGAAAACGTAGGTACAAAGTACGTTGAGGAACACTCACGTAGGGGCAATGGGATGCTGCGTTGAAAACAAATGGGAACCGTCTTGCAGAGACTCCTCCGCGTTGTTGAACACTGTTGGACCATATAACCCGGGGTCAAGCACAGGGGATCAATACGCACGAAAAATGATCGCGTAGGTTGGTTCCCATTCTTTCGTCTCCACCAGGACTCTGGCACACTCTAGCATCACTCCTACGGCAAGTCCATCGTCAGTCGCGCCGGGACTTGGAATTGTACTGTCGGGATGAGAATTGATGAGCACGGCGGACGCTTACCGCGTTCGGTACCATCTGATATACGGATGATGATGTTCGAGAGGTTGACGTATGTCTTGTAGAGTCGCGTGCTCATCATGTCAAACCTGGGAGGGTATAACCCGGTTGAGAAGAGGCATCGGGATACGAGTAGACGGCGTGTAGACGCACCGGTGACTTCCACTTCCTTGCTGCCTTCAGACTTCGCACTCGAGCTTTCTGGCTTCCTTGTTCACGACTTGTTCACAGTCCTCTGCCTTGCGAACCATCCATCCATCCGCTTCTGCGCGTTCCCTAGTACCAGGAGTGCAGTATCCGATATCTTCTGAAATGTATTTGACGTAGGGTAAAACAGTAGCCTGAGCCTCGGAAGGATGGAGGTAACTTGAAGCCAGTTTGTGGGTCATATCTAGTGTATGCGTCAGATGCATGTTGGGCGCCGCGACTCGGAAGCTGGGCTTACGCGTGGACTCATTGAGGGTAGGCAGGGCTGCTAGAAGCGTTAATAGACTGCGTGATCGGGAGGTTTTATGACTCACTGAACTCCTGATATAACGTATAGAGCGGCAGAGCCAAGAAAAGTGGTGCAAGTGCTAACACTGAGCGTAACGGGCCCTATTTCTGGGAGGAGGTCATGGCGTTGTGGCCTGCGCGTGATGAAACGTGGAAGGACCGCAAAAGTTTTGGACAGCGTTTGTTGACGTCGGATCGTGGCTGCGGCGCGTAACTTGAAGCAATGCACAAGAGTTTATACGCCGAACAATTGCAAGCTAGTACTAACATCCTTGCGATATATAATCATTTACACAAATGTAACTACCGCTCAATATGGCTACGTCCTTCTAGCTGTCGTGACGACACCTTTTCTTCCGAATCTGCAGCGTGATTATCCCGAATATCCAGTGCCTCTCCGCCAGTCGTGACACCAACATGCACGGTATCGCCATCGCTGTCAATGGCAAGCGCGACTATGTGAGCCAGCTGTCATTCACAAAAACCGGCACGTACCGTATCGTACCCCGCAACAGCTTTCGCGCAAGCGGAAACAGCACTTCTGTGCGTACTATCCGCGCGATCGCGCGTGCACCGTACGCCTCTGAATAACCTCTCTCCAATAACCATTCTCGAGCAGCCTCGTCCACGTCAAGAGCGATCCGTCTGTCCTTCAAACGCGCTGTGACATCATTCAGCCGCAGAGCCACAACATCCAAGATGGCGCTTCGCGAAAGCTTGTTGAGCACTAGCATCGCATCGAGGCGGTTGAGCAATTCCGGGGAAAGTGCTCTGAGGCGCGCCCCATGACTTCCGTCTTGGCAACTTCGGTGGTGACACCACTGGCGTCGCAGGATGAACGATGTGCAAGAATGTCGCTGCCAAGGTTGCTAGTCAAACATATAATCGTATTCTGACAGTTCGTTCGGGGTCAGTAACATAGATTGGAAGATGGAACCCCCCCGCTCGAGACCAGAGCTGAACGTACTTTGAAGTCGACTTTGCGGCCCTGGCTGTCAGTAAGACATCCTTCGTCCAGAATTTGGAGAAGAGTCATAGCCACGTCCTATGAATCGTAACCAGATCGAGGAATACTGCATCTCACTCAACAAAAAAGTGCAAACCTTGTGAGCTTTTTCGAGTTCGTCTAAGAGAATCACAGCTTTCGATGACAGTCATTATGTGGTCATATTATGTGAACCCGGACTCAACACACCATACGGTTTTCTGCGGACTGCTTCTGTCAGTTGTCCTGCAAGCTATGTTCACTCGGATGCAACAAGGCAAAGGCAGAAATCACTCACCACCCTCCTCATATCCAACATAACCAGGAGCAGCTCCAATCAGGCGCGATATGGTGTGTCGATCATGATACTATAGTGATTCTTCAGCTACTACCTTGACTCGGACCATAAAGCGTACCTCCGACATATTAATACTGATTCTTTGAGGATTGTCAGTTTCGGGCGTACACTTGCTGTTGAGAAATACACTTACAGCCCTCGTTGTTCATCGTTGAACAAAAACGCTGCAAGCGCTTTTGAAAGTTCGGTCTGGGACTTTAGTCTGTACCATATCCGTAGTGTCTGCACGACGACGAACCTTGCCAACACCTGTCGGTCCAAGGAATAAGAGTGATGCCACCGGTCGATTTGGAGCCTGTAAACCGGCTCGCGAGATCCGAACAGCGTTACTAATGGCCGAAACAACATGATTTTGCCCAACGACACGTTGGCGTAGCACATCCTCCTCCATCTAGATCAGCCATGCGTCACCAGAATGATTGCAAAGAACGAGAAACGACCGAAATGGACCAACTTTTCACGTTCTCCCCGAAGGAGGTTTTGAACAGGAATTACTGTAGCTTTGGCGACAACTCGCGATATGTCGTTGCTCGTCACCGCTTCACGGAGCATCGCAAGAGGGCTCTCCGCATTATCCTCCGTCAACTCTTCATCCGTCGGAAGCTGCCGTTCTAGGTCCGGAATTATTCCAAAACGAAGCTGGGAGGTCTTTTCATATTGGCCTTGTCGTTGTGCAACCTCGAGCTCGTGCTTCGCGTCTTCAAGGCGCTTCTTGAGGTCCTTAACACGGTCGAGTCGAGCACGCTCCGTTACATTTCTTGGAACTTCGGCGAGGCCATGAGTTCAAAAACGATACCATTTTGCCATATCGCAGTCAACTCCTGGGCTTGTTCCCGCTTCAAGCGGAGATCGCTTTCGAGAATTATCCTCCTTTCCACGGTGAAGACGTCAATTTCATTCTTGAGACTTTCGAGTCCGATCTGCAATGTAACGATTTCTCGCTCGAGGACCTCGAGCTCGTCAGGCTTGGACTCTTGAGCCAGCCGCAGAGAAGATGCGGCCTCATCTACAAGGTCGATTGCCTTGTCAGGAAGGTACCGATCTGATATGTAGCGTGCACCACATACCGCAGCTGAACGGAAGCCATAAGGAAAGCGTATGTATGGAGTTCACATTGACTCGTACCGGTCACTAACGCACTGTCCGTGAGTGCACTTCATACTTAGGCTCCAAGCCGCGAAGAATTGAGATCGTCGCCTCTACCGTTGGCTCTTGAATTTGCACAGGTTGGAACCTTCGCTCCAGAGCTGCATCCTTATCGATCGTCTTTCTGTACTCGTCGGCTACGCATGGTATGTAAGAGACAAACAAACGTATGATGGTTTGGGTGAACTCACGTGTGGTGGCCCCGACGAGCTGCAAGCCCCGAGCAAGTGCTGGTTTGATCATTTGTCCCCGGGCCGCGTCTATGCTGCCCTCCGCCTTCCCAAGATTGAACAACGTATCTAACGTCAGAAGCCTTGTGAACACAATAGTGACGTATGCAGCAACCGTACTTACGAACTTCATCGATGAAGCAGATGATACCGCCAGCCTGGCTGTGTGCCATGAATCACTCAAAGAGGGTGTGAATACGCTACTCACCTCGTCCTCTATATCTCGAATCAGAGCTTTGAACTTTTCTTCGAGCTGTCCTCTGATTCCAGACCCTGCCATGATAGCCGACAGGTCCAAGGACAACACCCTCTTGTCTTGGAGAGGCTTGGGATACAAATCAGCATGGAATGGTTGACTAATTGACATGCCTCTGGTATTTCCCTAGCCACTATTCGGCTTGCAAGACCTTCTAGAATTGCGGTTTTCCCTACTCCAAGAGGTCCAATAAGCTGCAGGAATGAGCTAAATTGACGATGGTGGGCAAGTAATTACAGTGTACTTACGACCGGTCGGACTTGGTCCCCCGAGACAAAACCTCAACTATAAGAAAACGCATGCAACTCTGCGCTGCCGGATCTGCTTACTTTGAATCGTTCTGTGAATTTCTGTGACCCGGGCACGTATGAGTGTGATGAGTCGAGCGAGAGAACCAACACGAACCTTCGTCTCGTCCAATGGCAAGATCGAGCTTTCCGTTACGCGCCATTTCTGTCAGATCGACGCTCTGCGAAGGGCGCTACAACAACGTCTGAATCATTCGTGTCCCATGAAATCACGTACATACTCCTTCAGCGTGTTGGAAAAGGATATTTGGAAAGCCTCCTCCACTTCCTATACCGCCGGGAGGGTGCTGAGAAGCGTAACCGCGCGCATCTGGGAGTCGCCGTGCATGTTCATAGCCAGGGCACGTGGTTAGGACAGACTGACGAATGAGAGGTACGACGTTATAGCCATTGCGTAGCCTGAGCGGAAGACGTGAAATTGTTTGCCTCCGCAAAAGCATGCTGGTCGTCGCGAACGACATACAAAACGACGTCGAAGTGGTTGAACAGAATCCGCAAACGAATTGTCGCAGGTCAGATCGATGACGTATCATCATTTCCAGTGACTAATCGTAGTCTACTAGGTTCCTTCTACACTTTTCCACTCGCCGCAAGTTCCAACGCCTCAACGACCAAAAGGACTTTAAGAGGACTTCGTCCCAACTTGAACCACGCTTGAATGCTGGGATCGTCTGTGAAAGCAATGGACGAGAATATACTGCTATGTGGGACTCGGACTGTCCGTTAAGTTGAACCGGTGGATGCGTCGAGAGGTTTGATGGTACTGTCAGAGACGACGAAGATGTAATTGCTGAACCAGACTCTGAGACCGTGGTTGTAATCTGGCGGCGTGACTGCCACCGGAATTTGTGTACATACTCTTGCAATTCTGGTCTACGGACAGAAGTACAGTGTTCAGGGTAGTCTTATCTACTACCTCGACTCGTTGTGTAGCGTGTAAAAAATCTCTTTCTCCCAGTACTTGTTTAACCAGAATTCTTCAGATAGTGCATTGCTATTGGTAGAGGATAAGCGCTTATCCGCGACTTTGCCAAACCGTGGGACCAGGTTAGCGGGAGAACGAAGCTGCTCGAGAGGAATAACGTCGCCAAGGTATTCTCCGTTTGACCTCTTCGCTCGCCGGACGACGTGCATCGATGTCGTCGGATCAGATCGAGGCACAACATTGAACCGGCGTACATAGACAAGAAACTTCCGGGACCACCATGGTCTCTGCGCGTGAGGTGGTACGGGGAGGAAGATGAGTCGAAGCTCTCCTACGGAGTGGCCTGCTCGACAGTGCGAGAAGTCAATGTGTGGGATAAGTTCAAAGTTCAGTGTCAACTCACCTGTAAGTCCAGATTGTGGCCATTTATTGTCAGGATCGACGTTATAGATCACTGCATCAAACCGACCATGCTTCCATGAAGTAGAAGGTGGGGAAGCGGCAACGGTTCGTGCAAAGTCTAAGTCGCCGGCCGAGTGGAAGGGAGTTTGTTGAAGGTGAACTGCGTGCCAGACAGCGAGATGAGTGAAGGGGAGAGGACAATCAGGCGCTGACAAGCGTGGCCCGCTGACCAAATGAGGTAGCTTGGCAGTCTCCCGTTGAAGATAATCACCGAGCGCAGCACGGAGGTCGGGGATTCGAAATTCCTTGGCAATCTTCTCGATGGCACTCCGGTTTGTCTTGGGATCCCTAGCGAGGTTGATTGCGGTGTGACCACCGATGAAAGAGCGATGCGGAAAGGGAACAGAACGGGGAGGCGATACCGACAGCTGATGGGCCTTGGAGAAGTAGCTTGTAGGGGAACGTTTTGGCTGACCGAGTTTCGCGATGGACTGGAAGAGTCGAGCATCACCATCGATGCCTGCTTCGGTGTGATGCAACGCGTTAGCACGGTCGACATCATCGGCATTATTGGCGTCTTCTTCGTTGGCACGTGCGACCTTCCCCAGCTCTCGAAGGGACGTTGCCAGCTCGAATATTGCGCACTTTTCCAGGCGATCGAGGGATCTGCAGATCTGAGGATCAACATCCACGTTGTTGCTGCGTCGAGCTGGATTCTTGATCATCACGATATGAGTATGCTCGGTTACGTCGGCGGTCCATTGAATTGGTGCGCCAGACTCCCTGATGGAGGGTACGACGTTTTGGAGCAGTTCGAGCTTCGGTATGTGCCAATTCGTGATGACTTTCTTCTTTCCTCTCCGGCCACCGGCTGCGATCACGCGTGACTTGTGGTTATGAAAGGTGCGCAATGATGCCAGCAATGTGTCACAGTCACCATCGTCCAGCTCCGGGGCCTGTGCGAGATAGCAAAAATCGATGATAGAACGGATTGCAAGGACTACACCGGGAGGCGCAGCGCCAGAAATGACTGCGATGAGAGACCTCTGAACATCCCGTTGCGTTCTCCCGGTCACATGCTTGAGTTGCGAGACTCCCTCTTTGAAATGCCGAAATCCGATAGATGGCTGAAGAACGGAGAAGCGAAAGTCTAGTTCTTTGGGCCCAACAATGTTTATGGCCCACTGAACCACATGGTCCCATATTTTCTTGTGCCACACATGGAGCGGTTCCGGAGTCAGGAACCTTGGGGGGTTCGCCATAAACCAGTCTCGGAAGAAGGGGTATGCCACACCGTTTAGACGGAACTTTTGAGCCGCGGCGAGGTACTGCTGAAGATTGTTGGGGTCAACCTTGATCCGCCGAAGTAGGCTCAGTGTATAAGACTTCGTGCGCAGCGGGTGTTGTTTCAAATCACCGAACTGTTTGTACATCGCGGTTGTGATAGGAGACGTCTTTCCAGCCACTCCCGCAAGCATACAGGCTTCCGGAGTGTCGACGATGTACGAGGCGAGAGGGGTAAAGCAAAATCGAAGATTGCCGAGGGGATCGTTCATCATCACCCCGACACGAGCCGCATCCTTCAATGGTTGCAGGATGATATCGAGAGATTCATGGATTAATCGATCGGATAGAAGACTCCGGATGCGCCTGGACTTATGAATGAATTTCGGGACCGGGAGAAGAGCCGTAAGGAGAAAGGCATCAGAAGATAACTTGAGCCGAGTAGACTTGCGGATGTTCGCGAGACCAAGGAGTAACGGATGGGCGCATCGATCGCCAACGAGTGCAGAAAGATTCGTTTTGTCGGATGACAAGATGACACCGAGAAGGGTGGCCCCATCAGGTAATTTACTCTGGTCAATGCGCCCGATATCAATATACGTTTCGAGAAGACAGGAGAACCTGACCTGCATCTTCCACGCAGCGTCCCCTGTCATCCATTCGCTGTACACACGGACGAGGCGTTCAGCTGTTCGATAGACTCGGCGGGGGACAAGGTCGAGTTGGTCATGGAACAAGGGATGGTTAAAAAGTGCCTCCAAGCACTTAAGCGGGTCGCGGTAGAATAGCCTGACCGGCGACTTCGTCGGTACCTTGGTTGATAGGACGCGACACTGCCATTCGGGTCCGCTAGGGAGAAGTTCTGTAATACCGCGCAACTGACGTGCTGACCGAAACGAGAGAGGGAGTGTCTTCATCTGAGAGTTTGGTGTTTGTCGAAAATGCCAGATACCAGAGGATTACATGACTCACCAGCTCAAGGGACAGGAGGCTATCGATAGCCGCCATGCTGAGGCCGGATCGCGTCAGCCAAAGCCCGACCTCCCAGTCGGCGCGAGACGCAAACGGATAGTAAAGGTTGAGACGGCGTTCTTGCGAAAATTGATCCCGGTCAAAGCGGTCGAGGAAGGAATTTTCCTGGTGCAAGAAAATGGAAGCAGCACCCGGAAATTCTTCAACGGTCCCCTGGTATGGATCCCCGGACTCATTTTCCGAAAGGTCGAAGATCCCCGGAGGAGGGGAATTCCAATCTTCAAACGCGCGCGCATTCCGCCCTGGGTCCGGCGGGCTCTTCGGAGTCCTTTGCTCTGCTTCTTGTCCGAGGAGTTCACCGATTTCGACTAGATTATCCACCCAGCCATGGCAGCGAGACGTCGGCTGGTTCATG
>JBBPOC010000773.1:0-13823 GCA_038091235.1 Tylopilus rubrobrunneus | reverse complement strand
ACGTAAATTCATGTAATGACGACGATACGCCCTGTCCCTGTCCTTCACCCACCCCGTGACACAGCAGCAACATCCAACGCGACAATGCGCACTCGCACTCCCTCATCCCCACACCTCGCAACGCAACGATGACGATACACCCTCCAAGTCTGTCCCTGTTATTCACCCACCTTGCGACCTGGCAATGGCGAGATCCAACAACGACGATGCGTCCCCTCCCTTTCCCTCGTCCTCGCACACCTCGCAACGCGATGACGATCACACGCCCTCGCTCTCTCCCGTACCCCCAGGCTCTCCCTCATCGCCCCGGGCCTTGCGACGACAATGCATGCTCGCGGCTCGCCTACAAGAGCTCATACCCGGGCCAGTGCGGGTACAGGTATGATACCCGCGCGAGTTATCTGTGCCCGTGCTATTGCCTAATTACCATATCAGGGGAGAAGAAATAAGAGCACGTACAAAATCCAGCGCGTGCATGGCGAAAGACTAGCTGGCTTCTTTTACGTGTTTTTTTGCAGACATCGTGTCAAGTTTGCTATCTCAAATGGTACGCTACCATCTCCACTACTACTTTCGTTACGCTCTTTAGCTCTACTGTCGTTTTTCCATGAGTAGTCGTACTTTCTTCGATCACTGTCTGTGTGTATGTGCGGTTACGGGGTCCTGTCACACCAACACAATCACGTTTGTGATCGAATCCCAATCTGTACATATTGCGTGACGTGATTCCTAAATATGTCGCGTGACAGGGGGGGCCCCCCCTCCGAAGAAACTGCGGGTCAGTGTCGTGACGGCGTGTTTCGCACGCCTCTTGCAGAATCCACTACTATAGATCTGTCCTCTCCCTCTCTCTCTTGTCCTCGTTCTTCTCAAACCATGGACTAAGTCTCTGATTCCTCTCTCAGCTCTCTACTCTTCTTGTTTTATCGCTCATATCCTCTTGGTCTGCTGCTTATCCTCCCTCACGGCGTTCTCGCTCTCGCTCTCCGAGGGGTGCTTGCCCTCCCCGACTCCCGTATCCTGATTCCTACGCTCCGGACTTCCGGGGTTCATGGGACGGTTTCGACAGAGATAGACCTTAGCCTGACTATGAGGGGGAGCGCGCCCCATACGAGCCTGCTAGACGTGGTAGGAGCCGTAGCCCCCTCCAGACAAAAGTGCGACCTACATTTTTGTATATTGTTCTGTTTTCTCATCAGTTTATAGGTCGCAAGCGTCGTCGTTCCATGTCACCTTACGACCGGAAACGCTATGACCCACGTCCCCGATATGGCGATGACTCGGACTACGGTACTTTGTTCAAACAATTTTTATTCTAGGTTTTAGCTAAATTTCTTTCTAGATGCTCACTCCCGTTCATTCAGTTACAGATCGCCTTCTCGTGCACAATTCCCTGGGCCATACCCTCCTCAACCACCCCCACCATCCCGACGAGCACCTGTTGAATGGATCACCCTGCTACATTGAAACAATACGCGGAGTGGTTCAGGTATTACTTTCCCCAACAGGTGACTGAAGAAGACAACGCCGACAAAGCTGCGGAGCAAGAGGCCGGTGACGGATCCAAGCCTCGCAACGGCATTCATGCCCGCTGGGAGATATACAAGAAGGAATTTATGTCTACTCAGGTCCGTCCCAGCCGTCAATCGCAGTTCGGATATATTTCCCGACGATAACTCCTGAGGTAGACTTGACCGAATTTTCGTATTTGTATTGTAGTTGCAAACGATGTTTGACCATCACAGGGAGTCACCTTGGTTTGCGGAGAAGTATGAGCCAGCACCAGATTTCTCGGCGCTCCGTCGTTGCCTCAGAAGGGATGGATGGAAAGGTCGCTTGAATGCCTTCGTCCAGGACTTGGAATTGGGCAAAATTGACTCCGACTTGAACGAATCTGAGTCCGACTCTATTGCACATCACAAAGACTCTACAATCTCGGGTGATGTTAGCGAGAATGTGGTTGCTACCAAGGAAGTCAAGAATCCCACAGATAACGACATGCAATTCACTATGGATGCTGAGGAAGACACTGGTGAACATGATGCAAGCCGAGCTGAGAATGGGAAGGCAGCTACCGAACACAGGCGGAACAATCACGGCGGAGAAATATCTATTCCTCCCGAGGGCAATCAAGTGATGATTCGCACCATTCCTCCGGACATTGGTCGACTCAAACTCGAGGAGGTGTGTTGTACAGCACTGCTTTTACACCTTTTAAGTTTTGACCTGTTTCGTAGGCTTGTAGCAAGATTCCGGGATTCATGTATCTAGCGTTGGGTGATCCCCGGGTCCTGCAGAAACGCAATTTCTACCGCGTTGGTTGGATTAAATTCCGTGATGACGCCAATATGACCACTGTAATGAGTGAGCTGACAGACAAAAAGGTGCGTTGGTGGTGATGCCTGTTACCTGGCGAACTTAATTTGTGAGTTGCTGTAGATTGAAGGGTTCAAACTGCACGTGTCCCATAACATAAAATCCTCTGTCAACCGTGCTCGCTATGTCCCCGAGGTCGCAAGCAGGCTAGACCGCATCGAAAAGGATTTGACATCGATCCTGGAAGAAGAGCATACCACGTTGTTCAAACCTTCCGCCTCGTCTACAGATGGCGACAACATGGAAGCGAATGGCAGTGTACAGCCGGAGGACGTCGGTACGCAGGCAGACAATGAGGATGAACCCATGCTGAGAGAAGCTGGATCTGAGGCGGTTGAGCGGCGAATTGAGAGACTTGTGGGAGAGTTGCGTGACCAGGACGTTGATGAGAAGTTGTTGGAGGCGAAGAAGGTGAGCAGACTGAATGTTTACCCAGTGAAAGACGCTCATTGCTCTTGTGCAAGGCAGGTGATTTCTGTATTGCCTACCTGCGCGCAGGGTATCACACCTGCTACTACTGCGCTGCTGTTACCAATTATCTAGAAGGATTATAGCCTAAGTGCCTGAAGCACGTGAGGAAGCCTCTGTCAAAGTCACTGCTTGAGGAGGGCAAAGCAGCTGAAACCGAGAAGGCTGAGAAGGAAAAAAAAGAGAAAAGGATGAAGAAAAAGAGGCTGAAATCGTAGCAGCGAAGCCCGCTGAGAATTTAAACAGGGACTGGAAGAGAAATGGTATGCAGCCACAACACTTTGATGCTCGTTGCTCATGTTCTAGTCTTTGCAGACGAGCGTTGGTTAGAGTGGTTCGATTCAAAGATTGCTCTGCTTATCAACAAAGAAGCCATTGACCCCCGTGACTATGGGGGCAAGAGCTACGACGAGCAAGCGTTCATTATCCGGGTTTATAACGATTGCATGTTCATGTATCCCAAAAGGGAGCTTTCGAAGGTCGTCGAACCGTTCATCAAACAAGAAGACGAAGGTCGTTTCAGATGCAAAACGTGCCAAAAGCTGTTCATAGAGCTGGGAAGCAAATAAAGACCACAGGTAATCCTTAGACCGTTCTGCCCTTGAACTGCTCACTCATCCTGCAGACCTGGGCGAGGATGACTACCAAGTCACACCCGTCCCCTTTGGCGTTCTGGTGCATTTGGGTTTGGCATTGTATCCGGGCCAGAGCCACCGACCATTCTTACCGTGACACCAACGGTGGTGGTCGCCACTGAGAAATTTCTTCAGTGCCTATACGCGCGGCGATTCTCTTGCCTCAGATGACTCTTTCCTCGACCACGCTCCACGCCGACCTTTCGCACACAATTCCCGGTCCTTCCACGTCTACCTCCACCGGTGCTGGCTCACCTTCGTTCAGCAAAAGACCTTCCTTTGCATCCATTCGAAACGCGTTCAGATTCACAACGCCGACGTTCCACCTCTTCCTAGCTTCGATCACCATCAGGCCTACCCGTCTATTCAGCAGACCCACCTCGTCGCTGGTCCGTTCCATCACCGCGACTTCGAAGCAGAACAATGCCACTAATCCTCCGCACCAGCATCCACGCCCTGCAACTCCTGGTGAATCACGTCCTTCTCGGTCTTCGTCTCGCCCTCGCGGTCATTCTACAGTGCGCTCACACCACTCGCACTCTGGCTCTGTTTTTCGGCTCGGAGAACGGTAGTTGACTACGGCTACGGTCATCTTTTTGGTCATAACCCGAATCACGCGTTCAACTTTGGCTGTCTGCCTGATTCGCCGCCCCCGTTCCGCGCGTCCCTGAGTCACTGGCCGCGCCACATAGCGAGAGCCCAATTCTCTCGGAGGATGAAAGCGAAGACCACACCTTGTCGAGGAGTCCCGCAGATTACGCGCTACACGCAGTTTTCATCCGATTTGCTACTCTAGCGGAAGCAAAAATTGACGCGTTCGTGCGCGAACGTCCAGCCTGAGTGAGCACCTCGGGTCTTGTGTCATGGCAACGCCGTGATATGCTACTGATACGCGCTGGTTTGGTAACAGGTAGGACGGTGATCCAATATTGACCGACTTTTTCTGCCCCACGCTCGACCCACAGCTTAATGATCTTCTCCATTCTCTTGGCAAGATTGCTCAGAAGCGCGCCAAGAACGTCATTGACGCCATCATGCGCTGGCGTCGGGGTATACGCGTCTCGCCGACCCATCGATTAGGGGACTGTCGCATGTCTGACCGCGCCGCCCTTGCCGCAATTTACGTTATGTGCAAAGCACTGGTTGCCGTCCTCTCCGTGCTTCCTGCGAATGCGCTCAGTGACACGTTGGGATATGGCTTGGAGGAAACAGTTCAGACGGCTGCTGTTGTCAAACAACCCCAATTACAAGCTGTGCGCAGAGTTGTATGCGGGAGTTTTGGGTAGCTTAGCTAGCCTAAGGTGGGATCCTACCGTCCATGCTCGTTTCGTAGCCTTATTGCTGATGATAATGCATTGTTTTTGATCCTAAAACAGATTCATGAGCGTCCAGATCGTTTCCTAAACGAGCTTTCCCCTGTGGTGCACGGACAGGTTGCGAAGGACTTGGACACGAAGTATGAGAGCTTAGTGAAAGGTTTGCGGTACGTATAGTAACGGCTTTGTGGTTTGCTTGAGGGGTCTAACATGTTCGATAGGTTTGGCCCCCCGAGGCATTCGAAGAAGGCGCTGAATTCATGGAATCGCTGACAAAATCGTTCGAGCACGCACATGGTCAACATTTCAAAGTGGCGTTTTCGGAGACGCTCACAAGGCTGTTTTGGCAAGGTGAGAACATGACCACAAGATGGTGACATCCTGAATCGATGCCTCTGCAGGCTGCTCAAGGAAAAGTAAACCATCCTCAGTGGGAGAAATATACCCTCGTGCAAAGGAGATGACGTCAAAGCCTCGATATCGGCATGTCGCCTATCCCCTGGCAGTTACAGTGCTATGTGTAGCTCCGCACCAATTTTTCCTGAAGAACTGGAAGGCATGGATGTCAGGATGTGTGCGCAAAGGTACGTGCTCTCGTTGGAGGATGTAGGCTCGATTCCGGTGGTGAACACGTAGTTGATCACACTGACGATGAACATCTCTGCGCGGCTCCTGTCCACAAGCGGTATGCACATTTCCATCAATAGCAATATCCGTGCTAAAGTCCGCTCACTTAAGCCATGCAATCTCTCTAACGTACAACCGGTCGATGGGAGCAGATATTCTTGTCCCGGAATATGTCGAGTTCCAAGGTAATTCCACTTATCCTATAATATCACCACTTTTCATGCGCTCACATACTTTCGAAGCGACGCCGATCATTCCCTCCATCAATGCGATTCCTGTTTTTGTACCATCGAGTGTCAGTTGTGTAAACGTCTGCATGCAGATCAAGATCACATGCATGGTCTCAACTCTGGTGCTATTCATCTCTGCGAGTATGCACGATGTTTGAGCAGTTACGTTTTTCTTGATCAGCGATCTACAGGCAAGAACATCTATGTACTGCTACATGCGCCTCCCCGGGCATATGTGGGATAGAAACGGCGCCACATTCTGGAGGCGACGTTTGCAAGTACAAACGAGACGTTTCAGTATACAGAGGTACTTCGTCTACTTCGAGCATCACCGCTGATTTTTTGACAGTAATCTTTCCTGCAGTATTCTCAGCCCTTGTTTTGTTCCGCGACACCCAGACGATTTCCTTCCGTAACAATTGCCAAACGTTTAAAGTGCATCAAGTCAATTCCGCCTGGCGCCACGAATCGCAAAGGGCACTTATAACCATAGCCTGGACAAGGTGGTTCATTTTTATGAAACAACGTGTGGTTACGGCATGATCTACTGCTCAAGAGTCTTTAGATGCGAAAATTGCCGCCACGTTTGTACGTCACCCCTTGGTGTTGTAAGTGTGGGCCTCCATCTTGAGCTGTGCTAACGACACCTCCAAGGCCATCCACAACAAGATCACGAGACACACCATTGGTCCATGTCATGTGCACGCTGGACTGTGGATGCAACCTTGTCTGTTCAGCGTTGTGGCACGTCCATATCGACTATTTTCGCGCAGGCAATGAGGCTGCGTGCACTGAAAACGAAGAGTTGCGACACCTGACGAGAAGGATGCAACCTAATTCTGATCGATTAAAAGACTTGCTCACGCACAATCTCTTCTGTAGACGGAACGGTGAGTGACATCCGAATGCATTTGTGATGAGCAATTGTCCGTCTGAACTCTACCTCGACGGATTTTATGGACTCTTATTCGAGAAGAATAGGCCAATTTTGCGAAATGGTAGGTCTCCGTTTGGTTTACCTTTCGGGCATGATCGACAGTTGACCCGCACCGACAGTGATGCAATGTGCAGAGGTATCCGACACAGTGTTGTTTTCTCCGAGATATTGTCTCACGAACTTGATCGATAGTTCCTGAACATACTGCTGCTGGGGGTGGAGCAGCTGCACGTCGGGACGTACACAGTGTGATCTTGTTCGATCATACTGTTTGGACCCAGGTTTCGAACGACTTTGCGAGCATACCAGATCAGCTGTTAGATGCTCAACTCAGTTTCCCTGCGGGTGGAGACACCAACCTTACTCTTGCAATTCAACGAGCTCAAGGGAAGCTGGAGCACCGAAAGGTGAACACTGTGATTTCCATTCTCTGGCCTCTTTTTAACAGGACCTTCCACTGGTATACAGGGCCTCAGTCATTAGCTTTCTCTCCAATGGCGAATGTCGTATCGGTGATGAAGTTATTCAAGATCTCTGTCGCACAAACAATTCGACTAGAGTAAAAATCGTTGTTCATGTACTTTGTTCGCGCTGACATACTGCAAGCGCAAGAAGGCAGTGTCATCCCATGCGGTGTCGTTCGGACCAGAAGGCTATTCGACATACCGACCTTTCCTTCATCATATACCCAGGCACTCGATACGGTGAGCACAATTGATTGTGATGCTGATATTATTCTTATCTATCTTCGGCTTATAATATCTCAGATTCAACTTGCCGAGACGTTCCCAGGCATTGCAGAATCGCTGCGGGAAAACCAAAGGCTGCACCGTATTTTGATGTTATTTGTTTATTGTATTTTGGTTGAATGGAATCTCGGTCACGAAGTCGTAAACCATAACCCTTGACTTAATCGCAACATTTCCGTCGCTACTGGCAAAATCTTCGTTCGCGCCCTAGGCACCTGCTTCCTGTGCGTGCCATCAGTCCACGACCAGCTTGTGGCCGACCTCGTGGCTGCCCTCTTTAGGGGAGTAGCACACCCTCGGTCATTCGGTAGCTCCCACTGGCAATGGATTCATCCCGTAGACCTCCCAATCTTTTCAACGATGACGAAGATGGCGACGGCTATATTCCAGCAAAGTTGACAAAAGGAAAGCGAAAAGCGGAAGGTAGGTATCTGGTAGACTGCAGTGATTATAATTGACGTGGCGCGTTCAGAGCTTTTGTACAATGAGCCACCCGTCTCCCATTACCGGTATTCTTCTCAGGCGCACTATCAAGTTCAAAACGACTCGCTTTCAGACTCGGACACGGACTCCCACTTGGAGTTTGGGTCCGATTCCGACCTGAACCGCCTCTCCGTTGGTAGCTACTTATACGAACCCTCCCATGGGCGGGGTCTCCACTGTTAGCTCTGGTGGCAACGAAAGTGTTTGCAAGTCCGTCGAAGAAGAAAGGCCACAGCACAACCAGGTGTGCTCATTTTACTTAATCCAGACAGAACTTCAAGCTGAATTGTGAATCAATAGATGGATACAGATGCTACGCCTCTTCAACAAGATAAATCTGACTTGACCGATTCCGTCGAAGGCATGTATCGCATCCTAGACCTTATGTCCGAGCAAGGTAGTGGTGTTCTAGGTAAGTACATTACCCCCAGCTAGTTCGGCATGTGCTCATGTGATGTCAGTCGATAAGATCATCATATCTCAATCCCCTTGAGGCCTTCGTAAACAGTGCGCAATCTATTGGCTGTTCGTACTGCCTGTGCTGACTTGCGACGTCACAGTCGCAGCATTCCAATCACATTTCTAATGCCCTGGTAGCATTCTCAACATACCCTTCGTCGAGTTTCTAATGTCCTTATTGTGTTTCCAATGTCCTCATCGCATCCTCAACGTCGCCATCGTGTCTCTAGCTTCCACGTCGTGTTTCCAGTATTCCTATCTCGTTTCCAATATTCCCATCGTCTTCCCAATGCCCATATCGCATTCTCAGCGTTCCATCGCATCTGCAACATCCCCAGCGCGTCTCCATGACTTTCATTGCATATTTGTTGTTCCCATCGTGCTTCTGACATCCTCATCGCGTCTCCAATGTCCCCATCGTGTTCACAACATCCCCATTGCATTCCCAGCATCTCCTCGCAGCCGCAACAGTCCCATCACGTTTCCAACGTCCTTGTCCGCATGTTTAATGTCCCCATCGTGTTTCTAGCATCCAAATCGCCTTTTCATTTCCCCGCCGTGTCCCCGTTGCATTCCCAACATCCCATCGTATCTGCAACATCATCATCGCGTTTCCAACATCCTCATCGCATTTTCAGCGTCCTCATTATGTTTCTAGCGTCCCCATCGCAATTCTGACGCCCCCATCCTGTTTGCAACGTTCCCATTGCATTCTCAATGTCGAATCGCACCCCAACATTCTTATTACGTTCCAATGCCCCCTTCATGTTCCCAATTCCCCCGGTTTCTCCAACACATCATGATCAATTCAGTCCAAGTTCAAGTTGCATGTGCACAAGGCTCGTGCTTGAGCCGAGCCGGACCCCATGCCTGGTTAGGCCATGACTGAATGCTCGGGCTTGAGCTTTGGGAAGCCCGAGCCCTCCGATGTCGGGCCGGGGCCATGACTTTCCCGGTCAGGCTGGGCCACACGCATCACTACGCTCGAAAGCACCGGCACCCTCACTTGATTACAGCTTCGGCGGGTTCGTCGGTCTCGTTCTGGAATGCTACCACCCACAAGCAAATCATCGGGTCTGTCATCGAGCACGATCATTCTGTCTGGTCTATGGCTATCTCGGGCACGAACGACCTGGTGGTCTGCGGAAGCAAATCAATCGCCCTCACAGTGGCACGCGTCACTCTTATCCAAGCTAACGCCATCGCCTATTTACATCAAACTGTCCACGGACCCCACACTGAGCTCGCCGGCCATTGGCCCGCCACCAACCAGCGAGCGGATAGCCACCATGAGATCACTGGAAGGCGACCTTCATGCCCAGGAAACGGGTTCAGGTGCGTTCGTTGTTATTCCGGCTTATTCTCTACTCACCACTTTCCGTTATCTAGACGAACAAACAAGCCTCGGCGAAAACGTTCCAGGAAGACTACGTGACCAACTCTCCGCCTCCTTGTATACAGCCAAACATGAAGAAGATAGTTTTGAAGGCGTCTACTCGCTCCCTGGCATTCCTGGCTCACGCAACAAGTTTTCGAGAAGTGTGTTCATTCAAAGCTACTCTGACTCATACTTAACTGACAAACCTGTTCCATAGACAACATAATTGCATCCCTCGAACAGACCGACCGGGACTCTAGTATGTCGCTGAACCACATACGCTGTATTTCACTTGTGAAATTATCTGTCAGACAAAAAAATCGCATATCTTGAACAAACTAATCAGGACCTACGCGTTCAGCTTGCCAAGTCCCAAGACAATTTCAGTGCGTCTATTCACACCGCTCTGTCTCGCGCTTCGCTCACAAGCCTATCTGTTAGACAACAAACTCACTGCTCTCGAACACGCCCAAGAGTACTCCAGTTTGTCTATTAAGCTACTTACATCGTACTTCGTTCATCAACGTCGTCTTAGATCAAAAAATCGCATCATTGGAACAGATCGACCAGTGTTCGAGTGTGTATATCAAGCCACCTGCCCGTGCATCACTCACAACCTATTTATTAGGCAAGAAGATTGCACCTCTCGAACAAACCATCCAGGAACTACACGTCCATCTTTCTCAGTCTCAGGAGAAAGTCCATCTATCCATCCAGATCGACCGTGTGCATGAAGAAATCCATATCTGCGAATCCCTCTGTTCTCAAGATCGTGTATATGATGCCGCGCAAACTCTGCTCGGGATAGAGAATATTGTTACCGAGGAAGTGAGAGCAAACATGTCAATTACAGACTGGTTGGATGGTGCGTTTGAAAGTTTTTGCCTCGTGGGTGATTGCAGCGTAACTAACTCTTGCCGTTAGAGTTTGCACGCTGCTGTATCACTGCGCTGGAAAGAGTCGGGGACGAGGCATCGAGTGCAAATAAGCAAGATGAGGCGGGTAAAGCATATCTTGCTGCGCTGTCGCTCGGTTCTTCGGCACTGAGCACCATACTAGCGAAGTGGGTGAGAGTGACGCTCACACACAGCTCAGCGGAGAATGCACTGAACGTTGGATCAAAGGTATTATTCCATGTTTCAGATGAGTCGATGTCTCATCGTTAGTTTAGCTCAAGGTTCCGAGGTTTACACTGTACCGCGTTATTTGTGGCGTTCTAGAAGATGGTGGTCAGTTGACGGAGGCGGTTGAGTGTTTCCAACAGATGCAGCATGAACTTCGGGAGGACGACGGTGCTAACGGTCAGCGAAGGCAGTGGGAGATTGGTAAGAGGTATCGAGCGTACCTAGCTGTGGCTGACTCGGGCGCCTCCTTAGACTTTCATGCGCGTTTGGCTGGGGGGCTAGAGAAACTCGGTGACACCGCGAGGGACTTGAAGAAACACGATGAGGCCATTGCACAGTATTCGACCGCATTAAGGCTCAACCCACCGAATTTCAATGACATTCTCCTCAAGCAAAGTGATGAGGTATGTATTTTGTTCTGGGTTCTTGAAAGGGGTTGCTAACTCGGGTCCGTTCTGGTAGAGTATCAAGCTCGACCTGCTGTCTCATCAAGGGTACGCTCTACCGTACGAGTGGAGGCATGCGGCGTTACACGGCATGGAGCGCTACGGCGAAGCATTTGAGGCATTCAGGACATGCTTTCAGTCCTCGACCAATCTTCTGACCCGCAGCTTCGAGGTAAACCTTCTCCGCGACATTTGGCCAGCGGGAGTGTATTAATTAGGTGCTTACAGAACTTCGCCATCGATATGTTGACGCGACACCTACAATCCAAGAAGTGGTCGAGGAGACGATCCGGGATATGCAACGCCTCCTCCAGCTGAAACACGACCAGTGGATGGTCGCAGTAAATTTCTCACCCGGACGGACGCTATCTTGCTACGGTTACATTGGACCGTAACTCATAACGGAAACCGTCTCGTCGACGTACCCATCGAAGTCCGCATACTTCCTGTCTTGACCTGGCCAACGAAACCACGCTCTCAACATGGCCTATCCAAAGCAGCAAAGATGCCAGGTGCATCGCCCTGGAAAGGAGTGGCGCGTTGATTGCGGCCTTGGCAGGTTCATTGGTCTCATTCTGGAGCACTGCCACTCGCAAGCAAATTGGATCTATCGAGTACGATCATCCCATTTCATTCACGACGATCTCAGACATGAACCACCTTGTCGTTGTGGAGACATGTTAATCACCGTTACCACATCTTGCGTCACCCATCTCCAGCCAGATAGACACCATTACCTCTATCCGTAAAACTGTCCAGGGACTTTGCGATGAACTCTCCGACTCAGCGCACGGCCAAGCAGCAAAAGGATAACCATGGTACGTTTACAAGCACACCCCTCACCGAATCTTCACCCGAGCTGCGGTTATCTGTCACTCTGCCACGCTACACCTTGTCCTTCCCTGTCGATGAAAGGGAAGATTTCGAATTCTGTGTTGAAGAACATGGTTTGCGACGAGAATCAGAGTGTCGAGACCTTGATCTGTCTGGGCAACCTTCTTGTTCTCCGGCCGAAAACCCGCCTCTCAGGTGCCCCAGAGGATCTTTTCCCAAGACGTATCCTACTGGCCTTGTCCTAATGAGCTGTGTACGACATCTCTTCAAGTTGCTGCAAGCAACGACGGGAGAAGCTGTTTTAGAATATCTTGTCCGCCCACCTCCTGCATGTCTTCCTTCTGCGAACGAGTTGCTCGTGCTCGCCGCCAACGTGACGCTCAAAGACGACGACGTGGGAAAGCAGCGGATCAAGATGGAGCAGCAACTGAAGCGGACGACGCACTCCCCAAGATATGATGCCCGTGGTCACCCAAGTTTGTATATGCGTGTACGACGTCTTGTTTTGCGAGCATGCTCCCTAGCGTTGTCCCACTTTTTGGAAAGGAGCATTCCTCTTTCGCCCCATGCTGAATTGATTTTTCTTTCTTGGTGACCTTTTCGGATGATCATTTTCGCGCTTCTCGTTCTTGTTTTATCGATTACCTTCTCCTTTTTTGCACCTGTACATACCCTACAGTGGAAAGTACCCTCTCATTTTCTTTTCTTCTACATACTCTGCGATGCATTGATACCATGACTTCTCGTGTGCATATGATACACCTGCTTGACGCTTCCTACAGTGTGTCTAGTTATTCCCTCTAATCCAAAGCATCTACATAGCTGTCCCGCCGCGAAGCCCTCGAACCCCGTGCTGTAGCGCTGTAGCTCACCGGAAGATATTTATGGTGCGACTAGTCTCCTCAAACATCTCGACCAAATCTCGACACAGAGAATTTCAGCTTATCTCTTTGCTCCACACCTCCGCTTAGATCATCATCAGCCCAAAGAACTTTTCCTATTGACCCCTCCGTCGCAGTCGGCGCTCTCGCACTTCGTTCCATCCTCCAACGCACATACTACCAGATCCGTCGCTTGATTTCTACTCCCCCTCATACACCTCACGGCCACGCGGTTCATCACCCGGCACAAGGAAAGAGAAGTAGTCATCATCGAAGCAGAAGCAACAGACGTCGACGTACGTCGTCTCTTCAAGTTGCCTTTTTCTTGTCTCCTCGCAATTACCTGGCCCGTCAACGAAACTGTCACCTTCACAGGTATTCCGCTCTCCTTTTCACTCCCTTTTGCTTGACTCCTCTAGACTCCTCTCCCCTCTATCCTCTCGAGCCAACCAGCACCATTCACTATGACTATCTTGTCTATGCCGTCGGAGCTGAAACCCAAACATCCGGAACCCCAGGCGTAAAGGAAAACACCTGCTTCATGACCGAGATTGGAGACGCAGAACAGGTTCGTACATCAGTCGCATATATGCCCTGTCTCATACACTCTCAGATGCAACGACGTTTCCTCGACTGCGTTGAAACAGCGGCCTTTCCTGGTATCAGTAAAGAAGAAAAATGTTGCTTATTGCGCATGGTATATTCCTTCCCTTTGTCCTCCTCTTCTCACATTGATTACAGGTCGTCGATGGTGGCGGCCCGACCGGTATCGAGGTCACTGGTGAACTACACGACTTCCTCGAGGTCTACTATACCCTTGCCCATCGCAACCATCCTCTCTCACAAAGAAACAGGAAGACGTACCCCGAACTCCATCCAT
>JBBPOC010000772.1:0-13827 GCA_038091235.1 Tylopilus rubrobrunneus | reverse complement strand
CAAAGGTCAAGAGGGGGTAACCTACCAACTCAACCTCTTTGCTATCCTTGTACGGGGATCAAGAAACGAGTACCGCATTGGACAAAACCTTTGATGAATCCGGACGACTCGTTCGAGTTCGAGATGAGTAAAAAAACAGCTACCACATACAACGCAACTGAGCAAGATGGATACATTCAAACTCCGCCGATTCGTAATTCCTTCGGAGCAGGCAAACGGCGTCTAGTCACGGTGACTAGTACCAAGTCGGATTTGGCCACAACCTAACATAAGTCATATATATCTGGTGTGGCAAACTTAGAGTTCAGTATGAGCTAAACCTGAAGCTTTGTTGATCGGCGACTTGGAGGGTAAGGCCCTCCATGCCCTAGTGTTAAGCCAAATTTAACGGATTTGTCATAATGATTATACAGGAGGGCTTGCTTTCGCGAAAGATCGCTGAAACGGCGACTCGTTTTTGCTGTATGACAGATTCGGATCCCTTCTGAAGTTTCTAATTTCCGTCGCATGTTACATCATATGAGGCGTTCACGCCGCTGCTTTCGTTTCCCGCCACGAGTGTTTGTCTTGGAGGCACATCCAGAATGCTAACGTGCATCCAGTCCAGTGAGTCCACGTGGTTTCTCAATCAATAATTTCGACTCAATGAATATGGTCGGATTTTGCAAAACCCTGGTGCGGACGACCATTACTGTTTGGAAGGTGGTAGTTCGTCTCCTGTAATCTTTTCTGATATTCAAGCTTTCGTCGCCTAGCTGGCAGCTTCAGAAAGACTGCGTAGACTCCTGCGGTGATCAGGGTTGCTATAACTGGCTTGCACGGTCCACGATAGCATACATGGAGTGGTACGACATTACTCGCACAAAGGTTCCTTGCTGTGGTTGGTGCAGTGCCCCCGCCATCACGCATTGCTCATCATCATCCGAATGAGATGTCTCATACTATTTTCGGCTGAAAAGATGTACACTATCTAAATAAAGCAGCATCCCTCCATCATCTCCGTTGCAAACTCAAACCATCGGGGCATCGCAGCCCACTGACCAGACTCAGGCTCGGTGAGGGATCGATTTCTTTTGGGTATAGTATCAGGTAATTCCGTCTGACCGGTGCAGCGTTCCAAGACTGCCATTTTCGACTTACCGATTGGCTCAAGTTCCGACTCAGTCGGCACCTCAAGTTACTGGTAGGCAAGATCCAACTAGTACGCCTCTTCCGACCCCACACTCGTTCTCAATGACATTGCATTTCGCCTCTCCCTTTCTAACCGACCATCAGGGCTTCTCTGGAGTCGAGCTTGGTCACTTAGTTCTCCGGTAGGGTGTCGCCGAATGACCCTCTCCCTCCGACCGGCTACAAGAATCTTCACGAATGGTTTTACTGTTTACGTAGGTTCTTTCAAAGCAGGTCCATGTACCTCCCCGCTGTCACGCTTGTAGATCTGGATTGCCATTGAGTTACTCGTCCGTGTAGATGAGTGCCCTATTACGTTGAGGTTCATTTCCGCCTCGACCTGGAATTACCTCCTGTTGCCCTGTCACGGAGCTTTGGGAGGGTACGCTTGTTATCCCGTCGACGGCAAGTTTGCATTAAATACGCTACGAAGTTGGGACTTGTACCACGATCTCCCTTTAGTTCACGTCCACTCCCTATCAAATTGAACTGCGACTTGACCCTGTGTTCGATGGTGAATCGTGTGTTCTACATACTTTTGTTCGAATCCTGATCTATTTTACAGGCTAATATGTATCTTTTACCGAGCGGTCTCACCCCCGAAGATCATGTCCACGGCATAGAATTTGAGAGTGTGAGCTAGATGCTTTCATATTCTGCTATTGCAGATGCTAAACTCGTCTAGCAGATTGTACAAAACACTATGGATTTGCAATCTCCAGAGGTATGGATACATATGGGTGCAGTACCTCATGTCAACATGAGCACCTAGGATGAAAGGTCTCTATACCAGAGTGTACTTCGCCGTGAGGTGGAGATATTGTTTGGGCACGTTAACCGTACAAAACTCACTATGCAAGCTACGGTATGTTTTGGATGGGCCTGCATTGCATTTTGCTCAGGCACGAGGCGTGCTGATGAACACAATGCAGACTACTAGTAGTGATACTTGCGCATTGGAAGACCATAGCGTGGGCTCGGAGCGTGAGGATGTGAGAACAATTCGAGCTTTCCAATCACATCTCCTACTGACAGATTGACAGGTGATCCAAACACATGAAATTACGCGATCGGTGGAAGGACAACATGTTGTAACCGCTACTCAGATCGACCATTCATGCTTGGTAACGACACCTTGTCAGTGGATTCCTGATGGCAGCTTCAAAGTTTGCAGTAACGAGGTTACATGCAAGAATGTTCCTGGGCATTTCAGGGATGTACACGGAATCAGGAAACTGAAGGCGGATACCCTCGTTCATTGCTGCTGGGAGGGATGTCGCAAATGTTTGACTAGGAAAAATTTTGCCCGGCATGTTCGCGAGCATCATTTGAATCACCATAGGATGGAAACTGTGGTAGGTCAATATTGTCAGAATTATGGCGATGACCAATTCCTTTGCTTTGCAGCAGCAGCAGTATACAGCCAGGGAAGAGAAGTAGCTTGGGAGCACTCGCTGACAGATATGCATCTACTCCGTTGATTTTGTTGTCACGAAGCCGAAGCATTACCATAACTATATTCCTACATTTTTGTGGACCCGTTCGAAGTTTAATACCATCTGACCCTCCGCCGCTTAACCGCTACACCAAAAGGCGATGATACTGAATGATTACCGCTCAGCATCCCAGACAGTACATATACTGATTATCCGGAATCAGGTAAGCCGGCGTGCTTACACCGGAAAGAGCGTGCCCATTAAATGGTACCCACCTTCCTGATACTGACAATCCGGCATTCACCAAGCTTTTCATCAGATCAACGGGTCCATCACATTACATCATAGAGCATGTTGCCCTCGCATGTTGCCCTCCATTCTCCCGGGCCTTTCCCCATTCGCTGCCCCTCGTTTCACCCCTGCCTTTTTAACGCCCAATAAAGATTGTCGGAGTGAGAGCGGTCGCGGCCTAAGCAGTGTTTCCTGGAAGCACCTTGGCAGGGAAATATTAGTACAAGATAAATGTGCGTTCGCACTGGCAGGACGCTTGAAAATTTGCCGATTCTCCGGGTGACTTTTTTGATGCCCCATCAGAATCACTAATTCGGGCGAAGTATCTTGTATAGGTACTTTGATCTCGCTGCGTATACTTGCTATATGGACAGAGCAAGTATTTCAAGTCTATGGGGGTCGTTCTGGAATAGTCCAGAGTCTACTACCTCACCATCCATCCGCCCTCGATCTTACCGTGAGTGCGAATTGTCGGTGACGGTTTCATTTTTCCAGTCAGCCCCCCCTCTGCCGCAGTCACATTTGAAACACAATAACCTTGCGAACGAATTGCGCATTACGTTTAGATCCTGCCGTCTCGACTCTGTGGCAGCGGGTCTCTAACCTCCAACGAAGATGTGGGAGGATGCACAGCCGATATACAAGGGAACTTATAAAACTTGAACATACTGTGAAGCCTCAGTCGCAATATTTAGTGGTCCTTGGCACACTTGTAGCCAGGTAGGTCATTGCTTTGCAGGTACTAGTAGTTTCGTGCTTCCGCGTGCACGCTGCAGGTGTTGGTACACCAGCAGGGATAGTTAGCCTTATAAAGGGACACTAAAATTTTGTTCGCGACATGGTAGGGTAAATGGGCGTTTAGATTTTGGCACGCATGTCACGCACTTTCACTGGACTTGAGCGAGCCAACTTTATCCGAGTGAATTGTACACGACCCGCCCTGATGGCAAACGCTCTCGTCATCCTCACCACCACCCCGTATTCGTGTCCGACTAGTGCATCCCATAGCCATACACCAACCCTAGCTCATTCGCAATGAAATCGCACTGCGCCACACGATATCCACGGCTCACGCTCTCCGTCACATTCACCACTGCTTCATTCCCGCCTCCATAAGCTTCCCACGCCACCTCCGCCCCCATGTAATTCGGACTCCCCGTCCACGCCATCTCTGTGAACCGCTTCATCACTTGCCGCGTCACCTCGACTTGTTGGGCGCTCAACGGCTGATACAGCCCATCCGTCTCCGCCGTGCCAAACACCCAATAGAGTTCGTCGGCGTGACATACTCGACCGCGGCACATGCTTGGGTTTGGGGTCAGCGGCGACCCAAGGCCGGTGGCGAACATGGCGTGGTACGCGTTCCCCGGGTTGGTCGTGTTTGATTCGAGGGAGGCGAGGTACGTCGATGAGCACAAGACGGCCCAATCGGTTAAGAGATGTGCGAGCGCCAACACTGCACCGGACATTCCTCCCTCGGCTGGTGCAGTGTCGTAAGGATACAGCGCCGTTTCGCTCAAGATCTTGGCAATTTGGGTTTGGTTAAAGTAGCGTGAGAGCGTTTGAACGTATGCCGAGGGCGGTGCGGTGGGAGACAGGGAGGCAGGGAAAAAGTAGCAGAAGTCGCATTCAGTGCTCGACCAGAGTGTGGGGACACGGGCGTACACTCCATCTCGAATGCTGCTGGCAATGTCGTTGAGGACGTAATCGCCATCGACGACGATGTCCCAAGAAACGCCGAGATCGAAAGCAGCTAGGACTAGGCTGTTTGCAGGTGTGGACCGAACGCATGTAGCATCTACGTTAGAAAGCGCTGTGGAGGTATTTGACGCACAGCCGAGGTATTTTGCAAGGGTCAACGACGTGTTCAGTGCAAGCTCAGGTGCATAGAATGGATTTGCCGTGCTAAAATCAGACACCACAATTGCAGCACCTGCATACTCATCAATATATACAAGGCATGAAGTAAACGGGTGACTCACTGAAGAGGTCCTGTGTGTATTTTGGGTTCATTCCTAGCAGGTACCTAGTCAACGTGCCGCCAGCTGACTCTCCAAAAATTAAAACTTTTGATGGCTATCCTTTCAATCAGCGAGTCGGAACGCGTGGATAAATGCAGATACGTACATCTCCAGCAAAAGCCTTGATATTGTTTTGCACCCAATGCAATGCAAGCAAGGTATCCTTGAGTGCGGCATTTGATGCATTGAACCACCCAAAGGCGTTGAGACGGTAGTTGATCGTGACGAGAACAACCCCTCCATATGATACCAAGTTGGTGCCATCGTATATGTTCGAAATTGAGTTTCCAACATAACCATCGGTCGTCGTGTTGTACGGGAATGGACCGTTGTTCCCAGTGTTAAGTCCACCTCCGTGAACAAGTATGAGTACAAATGTGAGAGAAGAATAAAGCCGCCACAAGTACAGCGATAACTTATGGTAGAACATCACAGGAAGCTTTGGGACATTTCCCTGTGTATAATCACCGCTAGCAATGGGCGAGTAAATGTTCAAAGTCAGACAATCCTCTTCGGTATGCAGCACGTGTCCATTGTCGACGTCGGGGGGCCGTGAAAGACTCTCGGACAGCGGCAAAAACATAATGGACAGGTCATACCTGGGCACAAAAGGGTCCATAGGTAAGGGCCGTGCGTATGGTGCCCATAGGGAAGTCAACCGGCGTTGGTGGCTGAAAACGCCCTTGCCCAGCCGTCGATTTTGCGTAGTGGACACCCAAAAAACGCCACGCAAACTTGTCACGGAAACCGCGAAGAACACCGGCATCGGGTGTTAATACGTCAATCTGTCTAGTGGTGTCATAGGACGTCACATTAGAACGCGTCAAAGGGGCAGAGTTTGTGCAAAGGGCGGGTAAACGAGATGCTGAATAGGGAGTCTGGTCGGATGGAAATGAACTCCCTACAGTGAATGTCGCACAGCCAGCTGAAAGATGTTTGAGCACATTGGGGTCGTGCAAGGAGAGAATGGGACGCACAGGTTCCAGCGATCCAAACGCTCGAGCCGAGCGCCAACGATGTTCCGTGCCTGTCGGAAGCAAGAACAGTAGTTAAATTTTCCGATGTGAATCCGGAGTCCGTGGGAGAGGGAAGCAACATTTCTTGGAGTTGAGAGCAAGTCGACGCAGCTTCTGAGCAGGTCAGTGGAGTTCTTAGCAAGAGTGCACTAGCGCGGTTCAAGTTGGATGGGTTGAGATCGTTGTTCGAGACTATGACCACGTCAGTGTCGAGGGAGAGGGCATGAGTGATCTGAGAGGACAGAAAATGGCTCAGAACAGTTAGCGTGCCAAGAGATCGCATGGAAGGGTAAGCGTGGGGAACCAGAGGTGCGCAGCGGCCAATTATGTAGTGTCAGGCATCGCGTTTGTCCTGCCAAGCTTGCTGACGAGCGCTGGATATTGATGAAACAAGAGACGAATTTCAGCATTACTAGTAATGTTGTGTGACATGCATTATACTAGTATAGTCCGATACGTACTAACACCGCCAAACAACTCATCCTGTAGGGCTGTACAAATACTATTACATTAAATTTGGAGATGTATTTTAATGTAATGATATTTATTTATTTACTCGCCAAGGTACTATTTCGCTTCCAGCTCCGCCAGTCTTGCGCGGAGCTATCAGTAGTGAAATGCATCTGAAATATAATGACAGCCACAATTCTCACTTGTAGTGACCTTGTAAACAAGGTAATTGTTGTGGATGGAAACGATTTCGAGGTAAGTCAAACCATCACCAACTTGAAGGCCTTTCCTTAGCCACTCCTTGGCTACGACAGTCTTCGAGGCAGTACAGGCAGTCACAGAGGACTGTGAGTCACTTAAAGTGTGCTTCATGCTCGAGAAGAGGCGCTCGACTGAGACGTTTATGCCTGCCAGTGGAGTAGCAAGGATGTCCTTTCTCGAGTTTCAATGAGTAGAAGAGAGAAAAATGAACATGTTGAGTGCCCAGGAGAGATGGTCACAATCGTGGGATCAATGCAACAATCACGGTCTGGATGCTCCGCCTGCCAGTGGCCCGGCACTGGCACAATCACAGGACAGAATTACCCAACGACCTTCATGCGATTATTTGTTCACAATGATTCAGAATGTTTGATGTGCTAGAAACACATTGTTCAACTTTGAGTCTAAGTGGATTGGAGAAAAAGGAACATATCAAGTGCTGAGGAGAGTCCGTCACATCCACGGGTTCAATCAATCAATCAATCACAGTCAGCATACTCCCACACAGGTACAGTGCGACATGCTCGCACACGATGATGATCACTGCGAACAGTGTGGAAAGGCAGACAACAGTTTAGATGGAGTGGAAGAGACGTGCTCACAAGACTCGGAGACGGTCACGGTTATGTGAATGATTGATCCAGCGATGATGGTGTGGATGCCCCACCGTGGCTGCGGCTCGGTGTGACAATGGTGAGATGTGCTGCAGGATGGAGGAGCACTCAGCACTGGCAGAGACGCCCTGGACACTCCGCTGTGGCTCCACTCACATGCTCTGGCACAATCACAGGAGACATGTCTGTCTTTTTTCGCTGGGGGAGGTGGACGTTGTGGACGTTAGCATGTCATTGCTCTGCGTGAACTTTGACTTCTTCGCAATGGGTGGTCGTTTCGTATTACATCCGTTCGATATTGCTGTTCGGTTTACGACATTGGCTGATTTTTTGCATATTATCTTAGTGTTCCCGATTTGAAGGTGATATGTGCTGCTTATTCTGTTGTGGTTGCATCACGTTGGGTGACGAGCTCCATTGTCATCGCTGTACATTGGCGTGCAAGAATGACTTCATTTTCAAGGAATGTCGTTGTCCACATCACTTCACAGTAACCAAAAAAAAACTAGACAGTTGAATTAATATTTGCCCAACACCCGCGGGTCCAGGTTTGCCCGGAGGACCTTGATATTTAATATGAATATATTCGAATGTAGTCGTATTCTTGTACAGCACTACCAGGCACCGTATCGGCCACCGGAACAACCCAGGGGCAGCATCGAGCGCGACCGAACTTACCTACTGACCTTCTTCTCCTCACCCACTTCGCGACGCAACGACGATGAGGACGACGCACCCCTATCCTCTCCCTGTCCTCACCTACCTTGAAATGCAGTGTTGACGACATCCCAGGTCAACGCGACGACGCGACGACAACGACGGCGCATCCTCGCCCTCTCCCTCGTCATCACCCACCTCGCGACGCAATGACGACAACGATGCACCCTCGCCTGCCCTTGTCCCTCAGGCACCAGGCCCCATCCGCCTCGCGAAGCACCGACGACATCCGACGACGCGTTGACAACTTGAATAACGCACCCTCGCCCTCATCCTCGCCCACCTCGCGACGCAACGACAACGACAACGACAACTCGGACGACGCACCCTTGCCCCGTTCCTGTCCCTTGCCGCCCACCTCGTAACACAGCGACGACAAGGACACGCTCTCGCCGTTGTCTCTCTCGTCCACCTGCCTAGCGATGCAACGATGACGACGATGGCACGCCCTTGCCCTGTCCTTGTCCCTCACCCACCTCGCAATGCAGCGACGATGACATCCCGAGCCAACATGACAACGCGACGACAGCGACACGTCCTCGCCCTCTTCCTCTTCCTCTCGCTCTTCCCTGTCCTCACACGATTGCCTAAAGTCGTTCGGTGGCATACACGACGCCTCCTACTCCCCGACACCCCCTAACCGTCCTATTTGCCCTTGACCTCCCCAGCACCTTCGTCGTCGCCACCTCCTCCAACGGGGATCAAAGATTATAGCGCCGAGATTGTCTCGGCATCCTTGTCGCTTGGACCAGGTAACATTAATTAGTTGGTGGGCGCGCTCGTGTATGTACTGTAGCTACATGAATATGAACTTGAATACTCACAACTCGCTCCCGTTCCCGCGCCGTTCCTCGATAAAAAATCCCACCAGTACCGGGCTGGTCGCCATGGCGACGCTGCGATCGGTCCGCGCGGAGCAGCACAGCCGCGTATCACGTGCCACCCAAACGGTCCCAATCGGTCCCTCATCCGAGGACCGATTTGCGTTCCCAGGGACCGTTTGCGTGGGAACCCTGGGTATGACGAATCTCCCCCGGCGGATAGCGTGCACCCACGTGATCGGGATGTCACGTGTGATTGCCTCTTTCACTGTTAGTGCGTGACTGTGACGTGGTACGTACCGCCGGGGTAGACATAGCCGCACTTCCGCTAAAGATAATGCTGTAAGCAATTGACTTGAGATGGAAAGGACTCGTCAACATATGGCATGTGACTCGTGAGGGGCGCTGGTGTTGTGAAGAAAGAGGTGCAAAGCAGTGAATGGCGGCAGCGACAAGCACTGGCAGGTGTCGAACATTGCGAAAGCGGTGTGGGTGCCATTTTTTCTTATATAAGATGTGACAAATTTGGTAATAAATTCCTGCGCCGCGGGTCCGTGGACCCACCGATCTAAGAAAGGTACTGGTAAGCGGCAGTCCTCAAGCTCATAGCATGGATGAGTTATGTCACGTCAGAGACGGAAGCACTAAAAAATACAGTGAGACACAAGATCAGGATCCCGTGGTTATCGTATTTGGCAAGTCCCATTTTAAGTTTGATGACAGACAAAATTTGTATGAATGGTGACTGAGGTCCGATACGTACTAACACCGCCAAACAACTCATCCGAGTCGGTGGTAGTTACTTAGTAGTAGTTCTCACTCTTCGTGGCCAGACGCTTCCAGGTACGAAACATGCTGCTTTTTTCAGGTAAAATTAATTGGGGTCAATCTGACGCACTGCATCCACAGTGCCAACAGAACACACTCCACAACGGCATCCATAATGAACTGTGCTGGGCAAACATCGATGCTTGGCACACAAAGTACCTTGACCGGTTTTCGATTATACAAGCTCGGTACACTGTAAAGATGTCACGGAATACCCGAAGAATACCCTCTGAACCTACTTATGTATTATTCTCAAAGAAGGGTAAGCGGTATTGCTAGGTGGTGGTCGAGACAGTCCTCAAACTCATAACATGGATAAGTTATGTCGCGTCAAAGATGGAAGTGAATAGCAGAGAAAAAATACAGTGAAATGCGAAGTCTCCTTTCGGAGACAACGCCAGGGAAGCGTACCTAAAGGATAACAGGTAGGCTCGACTTGAGCATCACTCAAAATAGATGACATGACCATCTAATCTTGGCACCGCCGAAATAGTTCACCGCACCGTTTAGCCTGAAGGACTATTGTACTTTAACTTCAGTGAGCTTCGAGACCAACCGTGAATCGCAGGTTGATGCACTGGTTGTCCAAGGTGAGCGGGCTCGCACTATCGCAGCTTGTCGCCGCTCAGGCGCGATTTAGCAACTATGGAGGGTCGCGAATTTGAAATAACGGTCAGCTGCAGTGGATTCACCCAATCTACCCCCGGCGACTTGGAAGGGAATGACGAGAACGATGACGAAGACACCCTTGTACACGGCCGTCGAAAACGCAAAGTGGCGTTTATACCAAGTTTAGGTAGTTTCGCCACAAGTCATCACCTTCCCGGGACCTAATGATAATGGTGGCAGACACGACTCACACAATTTATCACCTGGGCACTCGTCATCCAATCAACTTTCAATGTGCCCAGACCCTCCAGAACATCAATGGAGGGTAAACCTTAATGAATTCTAGTATATAAATGGTGAACTTGCGCCACCTGTCGCTTTGCGCCTTTTTGCATGCTCACTCCCTACCGATCCGAACAGCGCAATTCACTACACTCTTGGTGCGAGACAATTAGCCAAATGTCTGTGGTGCGTTCCCGGATGTCTATATGCTGTGATCCAGTTTCTGAAATCTTCTATAGGCCGGTATGGATTACTGCCTCAATACGAAAGGCGGCACACAGGACGACGTAAGCAACCTTGGATTATGGCGGTCTGCTATTGCTCCTGCTGAACACGTGTTATAGCCTACGATTCAAATCGCCGTAGAGTCAGAGTGGTATGAAGCATATGCATACTGGTTATCTGCTTCTGCTGCAAATACGAGCCTGAGCATCTCGGACATGTCTCCTTCGTACCACGGTGAAGTCGATCTTGTGGCGGAGATGTTATTCGGGATTGCTACTCACGCCACAAGCGCTGAGGCAACCGAGAACCGTTCGGTACGTCGTGGGGCGCCCTTTGCCCGGACAGGCATTTGTTATTGAAATATAGAGTGGCGTCACATACGAGTCTGTAATGCAGGAATGTGAACAAGAGGTGGACTTTGTAAGCAGAAACTCGCTTCCTCCACTACACACCAATTAAACATGTGTCAGGTGATGCCCTATGACAACACAGGAAACCCCGTTGTCCTCGCTACGCAGAGCTCATGCTTAGTGCGAGCACCTTGCCGATGGACTAGAGAATTTAGCCTTCAGACTTGTGAGGCTTTAATTGCATGCGAAACCGTCCCTGCCCATTTTGCGACCCATGGTATTAAAAAACTAAAAGCTGACGCTTTAATTGACTGTCGCTGGGAGGGGTGTAATAAACGGCTTAAACGGAAATTCTTTGCCAGACACATTCGTGAGTGCCACCTGGGACATATCAGGGGACAGAAGCTCTCCTCCAGGTACGCGATATCGCGATGCATAGACGATCATGAATTCATTTTTTCGTAGCCGTTCACACAGAAATTGAGTTGCACATCACCTCACTCAAAATGACGACAATTTGTGTGGACAGAGATGTAAATTCGATCAGACTAATGGCCTCTCCTCGCTTGTGTCACGGAATTCTAATTCGCCCACCGTTGAGCCGTGTCATGCCACTACTACCTTGTATTAGTACCCCTGCTTTGTCACACGTTCCTCCTATGCCACAGTACTAGACATCTGTCTTATCTCAGATCCCCACTCGGATCGTTGGTGTTGATGGGATGGCTGGGAGAAGCAGGCTGGACCCACCTTCTGTGGCACGAGGCGGACTGGAGTGAAACCCTTGGAGATGAGATACTCCTCGACTGCTGATTTGCCAGCACAACGCGTGCCCACGATCGTTATGAACATCTCAGGCGTCGACCAAAGAGATAAGGCGAATGCTGTGAAGACTAGAACCTTATCATGTGCCTTGACCAAAGATTTGTAGGGTCACCTTGTGGCCTATCACCATGATCAAGTTACATCATACCTCAATCGGAACTTATCTTACTACAGCTGCTCATCGCACGCTGCAGGTCGCACAGCCCGCTAACGAATGTCTATATAGAAAATCCGTACTACGGCGGAAATTAGCTGATGACGAAGCCAGGAACTGGAATCCGAGAACCCGCCGGTTGACAATTGGAATGATTCTAATCCGTTGCCGAATGCCACCACCACTACGCCGGAACCATTCAACCAGCTGGCTTGATCCCCTGGCTAATTGAATTCAGAGGGTTGATATGGAGTCGATACTGTCGGGATTTGGAAGTGCCTACTAGTGGTACTCGCCTCTGGTTACTTCCCAAGGTTGACGTTGAACGTCGAGTCCCGCAGCTTGGACCCTTTATTGTTCCAAAGCCCCTCCCCAGGCACCACCAGTTCACTTAAATAAGGTTTCTGCTTTTGTGCATCCAATTAGTGTAATTTCTTCCTCAGGCTTCCCGCGGTCTTCCAACGACCGCAGATTGCGTCAACTTATGAAGCATTCTATTGCCGCGGCCGGCTGCGACTTTTCCTCAACCGCCGTGACCGTCCCATGTCTTGTGGGTTTCAAAAATATGTGGTTGCATAACTTCAGCAGTTAAATTTGGTACAGAGCATTAACGTCGTTGTCGACAAACACAACCAGTCCAGGTGATTTTCATGACTCCTTCATAGCCATCAAAGTCACATGAATGGCATTCACTCTCTCAAGCCTCGAGCTCAGGAATTGCGACGATGAAAAGCTGTCAGTACAAGGGTACATCACGATGTCAATACAACCACGGTATACAGCTAACAAAACATATACGACTATATCATCAACCCCTTCAAGCTGGGATCGTTTCCTTCGCTCCCACAGCAAGTAAAGATCAAGTTGAATAGATACTTCTCTACCACTCGACGACCATCATGTCGCTCCCCTTGTCCCCCATCCACCACCGCACTCAACGGGATCGCTTGAAGTACAATCTTCCTCGCAACACCCCCGGGGATAAACGCCCTCACCAACACTACTGGTCTCTTTCCTTCTCTCACCACTTCTGCCATGCGTTTCCACCGCGTGTTTGCATACGTCTCACAACCGCACTTGGTCCCAAACGGATTCGAGTTCGCACCGCGGGCGTCAAAGATGATGTTGACCTGCCCACCGATGAGATTAAGATCGACAAGAGTGAGTTTCGAAGGCTGGGTGTTCAGTCGTTCGCGACATTTCTTCAACTCGGCGAGGATAACTTGGTCCAAGAACTTGAGATCCTTGCTGTGCACGGCCGACATTTGTCCATCTGCGCAAGGGGTCGGTCAACAATGCATACGATCAAGAGGGGAAACAAAGATGCACGTACATGTCCGGACGAACCGCTCGTGGATCCGCGTGCAGTACTGCTTATGATTTCCGTGCCGCCAATCGTACTGCTGACATTTTCGGCTACAATAGTAGGCATGGAGACACCCTCCGCATCGTTTTAACCTGCTTACATGGCTTGCCTTTGAACACTGTGTGCGACCCCAGAGCGTCAGGCGAGAGCATCCACTGACACAGAAGTGGGCTTACCTTGTCGTTTTGGCAGGTCTGAATGTGCCCGTTGGCGATATCACGTCTCACCAACCTACGTCGCTCCTCCACAATGTCCTTGAGCCTCTTCCAAGCCAGGTAGAGTTCACTGCCTCTCAATACTTTGGCATCTAATCTCTGTTTCACCGCCGAGTCGACAGCCAGTGCAAGCTGATGCAGGACGGAGCGGTAGACGGTATACCCAGGGAGAATCT
>JBBPOC010000771.1:0-13828 GCA_038091235.1 Tylopilus rubrobrunneus | reverse complement strand
GTTTTGACCATAGGCTTCACGCGTGCTGTACTCGAGCACGTACGTAGGACCCATCTGGGTCTGGCCATCTAGCGCCGGGAACTCGTTGACGTCACTGACCCAGCTGTATTTAAACAAAGGTGAGTAAATTTCACTCCCGGTACCCATGTTCACGTACGTGTACGCATCCAGGATGTCAAAGGTCTGGATAAACGCATGAGTGGACGAGTCCGCAAATAGGAACAAGGGGACATACCGCAGAGTCAACTTCGTACATACGGAAGCCGGAGTTAAGGTTCGTCAGGGGCGTGAGGGATGGCATGACCTGGGTGCGCCCATAAGCGAGGCATGTGAGTGGATGTGAAGCAACACACCCATGACACTGCCTGTGCTGTCTCAGCGCTGATGTTGGTGGCATTGTTTGCGTAAAAAATCTTCGGAATATTCAGGCTCGTATGAACCTGTGAGTGTATGAAGAATCACGTACGGAAAGTTCGTCCTCGTGCGTGTGTCCGAAGAATATGTCTATGGCGGAGAGAATCAATGCATGCATACTTCCAACACTCATAAACCCTCACTTGCGATGACGTGTGGTGAATAACGATCAACGCTTATGCCTCATTCAGTCAGTTGCAGTAATCACAGAAGCGGAACTTACATCTGGTAGACTACAGGACAGTCAGCTGGATCACTGCTATGACAAGACACAAAACTTACACAGGTTCGTGGGGTTGAACTGTGCCTGGTTGGCTCCCCATCCACTCAAAACGTGGCCGACGATCCAGACTGAGTAGATCCGTTCAAATGATAATCGAGAGGCATCAAGTAACAAAGAAGCCCACCTCGGGCGCCCGCATCCTCAGCATCCTGAAGCTCATCGGTGAGCCAGCGGAGGATCCCGAATGGATCAGGCTGAGTGGCGTTGATGTAGCTAAAGTAGTTGAGCCTGAGGTAATAATTCGACAGTTAGGAAATCGCTTTCGAGGCGAACAAGCTTAGTAGCGTACGTGTACCCTGGTTATAAGTGCAAGGCGTGAGTTGTCATAGGACAAGCAAGAGATGATGATCAAGACGCACACATGTCGGTGTCGAGCGAGATGATGCGCAATCCATCGGGACGTACGACGCAGTACGCGCCATAATGGGTACGTGCATATGCAACCGAAGCTTCTGGGAGCCAACCCTCGTAATACCACATGGTCGCGACATGGTCGTACAACCTGGGTCATATAAATGACCATGAAACATCGCGTTTGCAAAACACTACGGACCAGTTGAATTGGTTGCCGAGAATGAAACCACCCAAGTAGTATGGGATCATTTGGAATTGCATCTAGGGAAAAATATGAGTCGCGAGGTGAACAAAGAGGAAGCCTAATCACATAGGTATCGTGATTTCCAAGCGTGGCGTAAAAGGGTGCAGGACCAAGGTATTGCTTGAGGAGATTATACACCATCACCTAAGATTCTCATACTCAATACCATATCAACGTCGTCCACGACGCCAGTTTTACCTCGCTGTATTCAACATATGCCCTGCAATTACATATTCAGAATGGCTACGCAAGTAAATGGCGAAACAAATTTACCTGGAGTATTGGTTGTCGGAATCATGCGACGTGATATCGCCTGTAAATATGGAAAAGTTGAACCCAGTCCCCACGGTCTCCGTCACTTCAGGAATGGCTTCCATAGCGGCGAGCATAAGCGACAAAGGCGTATCACTGTCATCCACATGGGGCATAAATCATGAGCATCCAGAGCGAGCAGATGGGATGTACCAGTAGTAAGCTCCATAGCGAGACGCAGGAAGGAGGATCTCATCGGGCGACGCAGTATTGTAGGCGTTCTCACGGCAGCACATGTACTGACTACAGTTAGCCTCATACCCCGTAGCATAACCTAAAGGCACATATCCAGTGTCATTAGAAGGAACGATGATACAGATGTGGAAACGCACGGGGATCGATGTGAATATCGGAGATATGGAAGACCTTCAAGCGCTCTCCGCTGGGTTGCTTGGGAGGAGGCAGGGGGTTCGGTTTCGGCTTCGCGAACCAATCCGTCAGGTCGAGAGGTACCGTGGGCGGCATGGGGCATAATTTCAGCTGTTCCGCGCACAAAAGCTACACCAAGTGTTAGCCCTATTCAACGATGAATGGAATATTGTACTGAAGGGACACACCTGACCATCGTATCCACCCATGTCACCGAGGGCGACCACCTGAGAAAAGACCGAACCGAGAGCAAGACGACTGTATTCGTCGTAACACGTCGTTGAGTAGTTGAAGTACACGCAGAGCGCTTCAGCGAGGAGGGGGCCCTGTTCTGGGGCTGCCAGCACAAGCATTTTAGCAATAGATAATGACGCTTGACATTGTGCACAAGTGCCACCGTGGAGCGCAGGGTTGGTGGCAATGGACTGAATTTGCGAAAATGCTTGCTGGAGGAGCTGGGAGGGCTCCTGTGGAAACGGAAGCGGGTGAGGATCGACGGTGTCGTTCTATCAAATAGATCAGTCAAACGTTTTGGAGATACATGGGATCAAAAAGGTGGCATCACCGCTTACCTTAGGGAAGTTGGCAGGATCTGTCAGATTAGCCGGAAAGATCGTGCTCTGTGACGATCAGATGAGATGGAGTGATCAGGGTATCATAACCATGAAAGGTACCGTGACTGGGTCCGAAATCACTGGCTGGGGTTGCGCTGATGTGGCAGTCGGATTGTTCCAGTATGAGGCATATGCCGAGGTCGGGAATGCGCCTGGAGCGGTATAGACGGAGAGGATTGCATCAGTGGCGGTCACGACTTTCGCACTCGCCAACGCCAGAAGCGCGAAGGATGCCGGAAAGGTCATGGTGGTGTTGATGCGTTCTAGTTTGTAGGCGAGATCTTCCCCTATATATCCAACGACAGCAGGATATTTTAGACGCAAAAGGGAGGACACGATGTTCAGTGAAGCTCACGGGGCCATGTGGTCAATTGGTTAACCGATGAGTTGTTCTTGCACGTTCGTCGAATCGGTGCGATGTCTGATGACCGGACTGCCAGCTAAGATAGAGACGTGAGCACTAATCATGTCTAAGAAAACGAACACTAGTATCCACGACTCAAGCTCTCTCCTTACAATCAAAAACTCACCCCTTGCAATCAGAGGATGGATTATGAGCTGCTGGTGGTGATTATAGAGATACACGTGCGGCCCGTGATTAGCCTTGGGCCAATTTTATCGATCAAGTGCGAAAAAATCCCACAGGGACGGAGCACCGCAGCAATACTCGATCCGAAGTCCGGGGTGCAAGAAATGAGTAGGGCATGACAATATATATGGTAAGAGGTGTACTTCACGCTAGTTGTAAATACTTACGCACGCCAGATCAGGAAGGAGACTTGGGTTCGATTACCTAAGCATGGGATCACTCCGCAGGCATGCAGTCGACGCCACGGTGTAACTCAGCACACGGCGATCATGACTTTTGTCGCATGCGACAATTGCGTTGCCATGTAACATGTACACATGTACATCCAGTAATTGTGACGAATTTCCTAGCGATTCCTGCTTAAATTTCCACGATGTCAGACAGCTTCAGTATCCAAGCGCACCTTTTTGGGTCCCCGCAGCAATGTGTTGCTGGCAATAAATGAGTCCGAGCCATCGATAGGACATGCGCTGGCGATTGATGATTCGTTGTCGACCAGAGCGCGCAATGATCACTGAAGCGGCTGTGGGACATAATCATTGCCCATACCCCCATAGAGTGATATTACTGGTGATGGATGTGAAACAATATGGATGAAGGGCGGAATTTGAATATCCGACTACCATCCGAGCCGAATCTTGTCAATGCAGGCGAGAATTCCGGTACGCGATTTTGTCGAGTACATTGAACCAGCAGATCTGCGTCATGTAGGTGTATCGTTATTGTCCGACGGTTTCATGACGAGGCATAAGAGAGCTGATTATGAGGTCGGCGCTGCAGATAGAGCGGGTGCCGAACGATAACAATCAAGTTCAAGGACAGCTCGAGTCGTCGGCAATATCAGAGGTACGCGGTGATGCGTGACGACGTGACGCGAATCCATTGGCTCCGCGTCAGGGGTAGCCCGAATTTTTTTCGTTGCCGTGTCGGAAGTGCCCTCTTTTTCTCGAACCACCACCTGCTCCACCTCATCTTACGCGTCAAGTTGTCTCATCTGCCCCGTTTTTTACGTATAAAAGCCCTTAGGTTTCGTCGTAAAATCCCCAGCGTCGTTCCAGTTTCATCTTGCATCGTCCACGGGAACTCTTCTTCATCTGCAGAGCGTTTTCCACCTTTGCATGTACTCAAACCAGCTCGGTAGCACCCACAATCCCCACAGAGGCACCAAACACACTTGCGCAGGTTTTCTCGCAGCCCATTGATACTGCTCGTCTTCTCTCTTAGTCCATCATGGCCCCTCAGTCCTTCATGCTCACTTCCGGGTACAACACACCCGACTCTGAGCTTGAATCAGTCGTTCCAGTACACCCGACCGCTGTTCGTCGTCCAGAGTATATCAAGGTCAACTCGGAGAATACTACCTACACCGACGAGCATATTACTGCCAAGTACTTCAATCGTGGTGCCGACGTCGTTATTTCCGACGGTCAGTTCAATGTCACTCCCACCGTGAAGCAGTTCGAATTCCAGACCACCCGCAAGGTCGGGAAAACTGGGTATGTGCCTGTCGGTCTCCCCGTATGCCAACTTACTCATGACAATTGCAGGCTTATGATGATTGGCATGGGTGGTAACAACGGCTCCACGCTCTGCGCTACTATTCTTGCGAACAAACACCGCATCTCCTGGCACACCAAGGATGGTTTGCAGCAACCCAATTACATTGGCTCTGTCCTTCGCGCCTCCACCGTTCGCATTGGCTCTGACCCCCTCACCGGCAAGGAAATCCATGTGCCCCTCTGTGACACGCTCCCGATGGTTCACCCCGACGATCTCGTTCTTGGGGGGTGGGACATCTCGAACATGCCCATGGACAAGGCTATGGAACGTGCTCGCGTGCTCGACTATGATCTCCAGCGCCAAGTGAAGCCCCATATGACTCTTCTGGGTTCACCTCTTCCTTCCATCTACTACCCAGACTTTATCGCTGCCAACCAAGAAGCCCGCGCAGACAACGTTATCCCCGGTACCGATAAACAAGCTCATCTCGAGCATATTCGCGCCGACATTCGCCACTTCAAAGCCGAGAACCAGCTTGATCGTGTTATTGTCTTTTGGACTGCCAACACCGAGCGTTACAGTGACGTCATCCCTGGTGTGAACGATACCGCTGATAATATTCTTGCTTCTATCCGCGTATCGCACTCCGAGGTATCACCCTCGACTCTCTTCGCTGTCGCTGCCATCCTTGAGGGCGAGCCTTTCGTGAACGGGGCACCTCAGAACACGTTCGTTCCCGGCGTCGTCGATCTTGCCGAGAGGGAGAAGTCTTTTATTGGTGGTGATGACCTCAAGTCCGGACAAACGAAGCTCAAGTCTGTCCTCGCCGAGTTCCTTGTGAACGCCGGCATCAAGCCATTGTCTATCGCGTCTTACAACCATCTTGGCAACAACGACGGTCACAACTTGAGCGCGGAGCCTCAGTTCAAGAGCAAGGAGATCAGCAAGAGCAGCGTCGTCGATGACATGGTTGAGGCCAACCGCTTGTTGTACAAGCCTCCTGTCCCCGGCGTCAAGGGCAAGGCTGCGAAAGGCGAGCATCCTGATCACATCGTTGTGATCAAGTATGTTCCTGCAGTCGGAGATTCGAAAAGGGCTATCGACGAGTACTACTCCGAGATTTTCTGCGGTGGCAGGCAGACTATCAACATCTTCAATGAATGCGAAGTAAGCATACCTCTACACAGCTGGTCTTCGCAGTTTTCATGTTTTCTGTCTGCAGGATTCTTTGTTGGCGACGCCTCTCATTTTAGATTTGTCAATCCTCGCGGAGTTACTTACCCGCGTCAAGTACCGTGACCTCTCCGCCGGTCAAGCCGACTTTGCACCGCTCTACCCGGTGCTGTCGCTTTTGTCCTACATGTGCAAGGCGCCTTTGGTTAAGCCTGGTACCGACGTCGTCAACAGCCTCGGAAGGCAGCGCAACGCACTGGATGCTTTCCTTAAGGCCTGCATCGGGCTGGAAGGCAACAATGACCTCTTGCTCGAGACGCGTATCTGGTAAACGACGAGCAGGAATACGCTGCTCCCATAATGTTTTCTGCTTTGTCTTTTTCTGAAAAATAACACCTGATACCAAAGGTTTTCAACAACCGTACGCCCCTCTGTTTTCAACACAGTCGCATTCGTCTGTCGTACATTCAACCGTCGGCGGAAATCCCGTCTTGATCTTCCTGCACTTGTGACATCATCTCTCGAGTATCTTGTCTTGCGTAGATATATCAGATATCTGATACCCATTATGTCCGACGTTTTCCACGTGTCGAACGGACTGATTAAGAAATTGTCGGCGATCCTCTGCTCACCAGCCTCTAACAGAAGTCAGTGCCAAGATTGCTGAGGAAGAATGTACTGTCAACGCTACCAGCGAGTATGTACTAGTTGCTGAGCGGAAACAGTAATAGGTTAAATAGAACAAGCATACGAGTCTTACGACACCAGCATCCCAACCGAAAGCGATGATATGCTAAGAAAAGTCACAAGCCCCCTCGCCAGCTACTTGCGCCCATCAGGGCGGGCTACTTGGACCGTGTCAGTTATTAACCTCTCGTGATCAGCTCCGCCAATCCTTGCGCCTCTTGACGAGAAAATGCATACTCCCTCTCGAGCTCCCTCCTCACTCTGTTTCTCCTCTGTCTTCTCATCAAGAACAAGACGGGCTTCTTGACGAGCTTGACAAGCTGGTTGCATAAGGCTTGCATGTAAGGCATCTTACGAACGCAGAGAACATCTTGAAACAGTTCCTGAAGAGCACGCCGCGACTCGGCCCGTTTCGCCACGTACGATATTTCGCGGGGTGAGACAGCGGTGACGCATGCGTGGGCGACAGGGTAGATCTGAAACATCTGCACTGTCCGTGCGTTCCCTTCCCACCAGTCCTCCATCACAGCTTCATCCTCGAGGCGCGTGATGACGAGGGCAAGGGGCACCCGATGATTGCGGAGCAGCTCCGAAAGTAAGTAGTGCGTTCGCTCCATCGAGGCGGTGAACCTCCCCGCCTTCATACACAACAGGACAAGGTCGATGTCTTTGGTTTGGGGGAGGGACCGGATGGTTTGTATGGGTCCATCGAAGGCGTCGATCCCGATGGTGTCGACGACGCGGAGCGATAGTTGGCTTGAGAGGGTAAAATAATACTCTTTGTTCTGCTGCGTGCAGGGAACGAGGCCTGAAGATGTTCTCGCGACATCATGACCAGCCATCAAATTAATCAGCGAACTCTTGCCGACACCAGTTTCTCCGAAGAGAACGGCGGTTTTGAATTTAACTTGAAGAGATGCTGGAAAGACGGTAATCAGTGATGTATTACATAGTGATCCGACGAAATGCACCGACCGTTTGGCTTGTCATTGTAAATGAGTTGGCTTTCGTGATGTGTCTGCCTCTCTTCTTCGTACACCCGTAAACCAGGACCAAAATCTTTCGTTGTACAGGGCGAATCATGGGATGTTTTTGGTGATTCTGGATCCGAGGATGAAAGGGGAAAGGGAGAGGTAGGATTTCTCGAGGAGATGGGAGACGAAACAGTGATGTTGTCGGAGAGGATCGTGGGCATACCAGGGCCCGCATTGGTCATTGTGTCGCCAACGCGGTTAGAATCGCATCCCTCGCAATTCTAAAATCGAGCGGAGTATGGGTTAGGGCTAATGTATAAAAATATAGGCCGCATACCTCTGAAGATTGCGCGTCGCTCCTCCTGGGTACACCAAAACGCCTCCAGAGAATGGGGGGCCAAGACCAAGAAGAAAAGACCCGATGGTATCCTGATTTGCCCGGGTGACTACATCCGAAGATCAATTTTATTGGCCCACGATATACGACAACTAACCTGGTCACAAAAAGTCGACTGCTCATGGCTTCACCGGTTCTGTGCGATGATTGTCGTGCGACCGTTACAGCTGTGCTCGAGTCGCAGGATTCGTAAGCGGTTACAAAAGTCTGCTGACTCGCAGTGGATGCAATTGACGACGTCCTAGAAGTTGGAGGGTTCATTCCGCCGTATGTTGGAGGTGTGTGTTAGGATCTGTACCGAAAGTTATCTTATGAAGGGTCGGAAAACATGCGACAGGCTGTGGTGACCGCCATGGGGGGCCGCCAGTGCCGCGTACCACGGAGATGGAACGGCGAGCCAATGTATGGATTGACTCATGTTTATTGTTCAAGTTTTGTGAACGAGGCAGGCGGTCGCCGGAGAAAAGCAAAAACACGCACCTTGTGGCATTTTCGGAAGGGGGTACACTTACGCAAAGACAGAAACGAGGGTAAATGTTTCTGAAGTGACGACGCAGAGTGGTATGTGCGGGTCAACGAACATGTTCCGCGGTTCCATTGTTGCACAGCATGCCATTAGAATGCTTAGAGTGACGTTCCGAAGGTGCCCCATGATCGTGGTGGGCATGATTCAGAACACGAGTACTACTGTTCCAGTGGTTCCATTTTTTTTAGTCATGAAACATTGGCGCTTACCCGTCACGCGTCACGTGTAAGGTCGTTCAATGGACGAGTCCATGCCATAAGCTGCGTAAGCAAAGGTTATGATATCAATAAGTCCCACGCCTGGTCCTTACACTTCTTTGAGCCTCGGAGCGAATTCACCCATTCATGAGGCCACTTCCGACATTGCCACCCGTGATGCTTTCTTGCCAGGTCCTCCGCCAATTTTAACAAACAGCGTCAGCTAAACGACGCCGCCATCGACCCATTTTGGAGGTTTGGGGCCTATAGACTCTACGCAGGCTCTGTGACACGCACTCATTCCACATGGGCTCCGATTCACACACCTTGCCTAAAAGTCCGAGAGGTGTCCCTACCTTCGTCGCCTTGTGTTGATTACGGCCTGAGGCCTCTATCGACGATTCGGGCATTGATATATTGGTCCTACTCAACATCGTCATGGTCTTGGTGCGGGGATCGCCTCGGGGATTGCCTACCATTGAGGTCGCCCGATATCATCTTCTTACAGGAGTGCTCCGAGTGTGGTGAACACCATGGCCGCGGCTCGCCATATCGTTATTACTCGCTTTTGCTACACTGCGTTGCCCATTTGGCCTGTGGACTCTGTTCCCCTTAGTCGCTACTAGCGCACGCTCTATTCACGTACTTACGACTATTTGCGACGCGCGGACCCCCTGCGCCTTGCGCCGCCACGTCCGTTGCGACCCATGATACACCCATTTCACCCGTTCCGCTCGCGCTCAGCTCTGACTCAGGCTTTGTTGACCTCAAAGACTAGTTACACGTCTTGACGTGGCCATTGGCTTGGTGAGTCCACTTGCTTGCTTGCGTTTGTGACTCTTGGCGATCATCAAATTCTGTTATTGTGTCCTCCTGCTTTTCCCGTCGTACCACGGTTCATTCTCTCTTACTGGCCCAAATGAGCTCCATTAACATCCTTCACGATGTTGGCGACACTGTCTCACGATCCGCCCTCAAACATGTCGATTACTTCTGTGCAGCGCCGCTGCTTGGCTATGAAATGGAAGTCATTAATGATCGTCGAAATGGACACGTGTCGCACACGGTTCTCCCTCCACGCCTTGCCCATTCACCCCCCTTGCCCTACCCACAGAAGCCGAGGATCACAAATTTATGTACGGACCCCTCTCGTCATGCTCATGAGATCATCAGGTAACCTTGATGGTGCCGACATGCGCTTCCTTTTCACTTCATTCAGCCCCTCACTAAATTTGCTTTCTTCTCGATCAGCCTGATCGAAAAGGCTGGGTCAATAAACCAAGCGAACGCCAAGAACATGCCACCGCGACGGGACACGTGCCGTACCACACCCTTCGGCCCGCCCGATGTTGGAGATCCAGCCCTCGTGGAGATATATTTCCCTTTACGGACACAGCGCGCGGTTTGACACGCGCACCGCTCATTCTACTTTCCTCCAGTCTCGTACCACGTCGACTGGAGGTAAGCCACTTCTACATAGTTCCTACTTACATTCAATACTCACCTGTACGTAGTGTAACCCCTCCTACAGGTGAATATTAGTCTCGTACCACGTCGACTGGAGTGTAACCCCTCCTACAGACGACGTGCTCCAAGACCCGATTCGTATGTGGCCTCGTGCTCGACAGGTTGTGACTTGATTATCAGGCCAGATACATCCATGCTGCGGCCCGCATTGGTAGGCTATTTGATCCTACTGAATTGAAGTCACCGATTGGACTGAAGCCAATTTGTCAAAGAGGAGCTGATTCACTCCTTCCACTGTATCCCCTCTTCCTCTAGCAAAGATTTCTCACCATGAAATTCTTCAAATTACTATTCTCTTGTCACTCGCACAAGCCGACGCCATCCGTTGCGACCAATATGGGCCTTGGTTCTTGGTGCTATCACTCGTACGCCCAACAAGCTCGATTTGTCCATAAAATCGAGCTGTGCACGATTCTGGTTGTAGGATTTGATGCCTGGTAGACACGAGTTCGTGACCACCGTCATACACTCCTGCGAATGTCCTCGGATACCGCACACGACGGAGTTGAATACTCAGGTGATACACTGCTTATTGAACGAGTTCTCTCGGGCCGCGGATTTTGTCATTCCGTGACCCTTGTCTCAGATATTCTTTCGTGCGGTGGAACGGTCTTCCGTCCTGATGTGCACGACCGCATCGTCATCCCCCGGGTCGTCGCTCCAACACCATCGCGCGACATCGAGGTCCAACGAATGCTCACGGTTCGGTGATGGCAGGCTCTCCCTCGCTTAGTTTGCACAAATCATCGCCTTTATTAGTCGAATGACAAACATCCTCTGTGATGGCGCCTTTCGCATCGTTCGCGTTTACTTGTTTTGCTACATTCACGCGGATTCTGCCGTCTCGTGTGCTAGAAGAAATACTTGGCGCCTTTATCCTTGGAGATTGGGAACGATGAACCCCTGGTGACCGCGGACTCGGAGGTGTTTCCGGGACAAGTATCATGTTCGGTGTGAGATTCTGGTGATGCATCGTGGCAGGCCGTGAGCACACAGTGTCACATACGCTACACGCAGGAAGCTGATCCTGGAATGTTGATCTGATTTGGCGGCTTGAAGTATGCTGGTCAATAGCAAAGATGGGGCGCCAGAGCATCTGGGAGAGAGTCGATGACATTACATAACGTGAAGATGGCCAATTAGCTACAAACAAACAAACCGGCTTTCGCGCTGCAACCACCCCGACCCATGTCAAGTGCTCCATTACCGTATCCTCAGCCAAAGCTAGTATTTTCTGGGCATGACGATTCGGTCTCCGTCGTCGCATTTCTCCCTGACGGACGACGAGTCATCACCGGTTCAAGTGACGGAAACCTAAGGGTCTGGAATCTGGAAAGCAAGGCGCAAGAAGGAGTGTCGATGAAGCACGACAGCACAGTGAGAGGCCTTGCTGTAACTCGAGATGGTACCAGGATCATCAGCATCGACAACAACGGGAGGATAAGAGTGTGGGGCGTTGAATCGCACCTAGTTGTCAAAGGATGGACTCATCCAGGGAGCTTCCCTAGCTTCGCCATGTCCCCAGACGATCGTCTCATCGCGGTCGGTTATGAGGCGACGGTTTTCTACACCGTGGAAGGGGAGCAGGTTTATCGATCCATAGAAGTCGGGAGCAGAGTGTCCTCCACGTGTTTCTCTCCTGATGGCCACAAACTTGCATGTGCCACTGGCTACGATGTCCGCGTCTACGACGTCGAGAATGGATCACTTCTCCTTGGTCCGTTGAAGGGCCACAAGGATTGGGTCCGTGGTGTAGTATGCTCACCCGATGGCAGCAGAATCTTCTCTACAGCCTTCGACCAAACCATTCGCTGTTGGAATGCAGAAACAGGGAGACCAATCGGACAACCTTGGACTGGACACAGCGATTGGGTGATCTCGCTTTCGCTTTCCCCATTCGGATCCATCCTCGCAAGCGTGTCGAATGATCGGACCGTTCGTCTCTGGGATGCAATGTCTGGTGCTCAGATCGGACAGAATTTACAGCATGATAAGGATGTCAACGCCGTTTGTTTCTCTCCCTCCGGTGAATTCGTCCTCTCAGTAGGATGGAAAGGGGTGATACACATATGGCGAGTACCTTCATCAGATTTGATCAATAATCGGGTAATGATGCTCATCAGATGCACTTTGGTATTTACTCATCTGTTGTCCTATTCTAGCAGATAGACACCATTGAACTTGAAGCGCAGTCAAACACCGTTCCCCACCCACCTCCGTCATTCCCTACACAGCTTCTGAACGTTGACCTTTGTGTGAGTATTTTCATATAACAACGTTGATCTCGCTTGCTGAGAAGTCTCGAAGCTAAATGATACAGAAAACCGAATCCAATCCTCCCTCTCAGCTAGTACCGACCTCGTCCCTGCAACGCGAGACACGAATACACGAGAAAAAGATTCGCTGTACCTACGGGGTGAAACCTCCAACCTCGGGTATGTGGACCATGGTATCATAATAGTCTGGTGTAATCGATATTTTTCAGAGCAGCTTTTCCACCTCCACCCGATCTCACGCCCCACATTGTCAAAGCTAACGTCCACTACGTTGCTGGCGGTGGTTTTGGTGACGTATATCGGTGTTGGTACCATGACGGATCACCTAAAGAGGTATGGGCGCGGTACATCTCCCATGTTACCTACTACTCACTCTCCACCAGGTCGCGGTAAAGGCATTTCGGTTTACATTCGCCACAGATGGAGAATCTAGTAATCGGTCTTTCAAGGTGGCGTATTTCGTCGACAATCAAGAAATGCGTGCTAAACTGCCGTAGATGCTTCGTCGAGAACTTGGAATCTGGAGGAGGCTGGATCACGCCAACGTCGTTCCGTTCCTAGGCATAGCATACGGATTTGGAATGCGTGGTGCAATGTCATTGGTATCATTGTGGATGCCTAATGAATCACTCTACATTTTCTTAGCGAACCATGACCATAATCTAGCCCTGGGACACCGGCTTCATTTCGTGCGTCCAATGATTTCTGTTCTATCCACGTCTCCTCACTCTATGCGGTAGTTATTGGACATTGCCAATGGATTGCGCTATTGTGGGTCGCTATTATCATTGTGAATGTTGGAGAAAGTGACAGGCTGCAGTGCATTCCTTTCCGATTGTCCATGGTGACCTGAACTGCGTACGTCAGAATTGAGATCTCCAGTACCCCTCTGTCTAATCACGCCACAGCACAACATCCTTCTCGATGCAGATTACACTGCGCGCTTAGGCGACTTTGGCTACGCTTCCTTGGTGGGATACATTCCCGAAGCATTGACGTACCTTCAAAGATCTACCGCGCGACCGGGAGCTTTGCGCTGGAGCGCACCTGAGCAAGTCCAATCAGAAGGAACATTCATCCGGACACCAAAGAGCGATATATACTCTTTTGGCTGTGTCGTTTTCCAGGTATATTTTTTGGATGCTGGTACCACTTACATCCGTGCCGATCCCATTGTAGGTGTTGTCCGGAAAACAACCGTGGTCTGAAGTTCGGGAGGATGTGGCGGTCATACTACGCTTGGCAATGGGACGCAAGCCGGGTCGACCGGCATCTCGAACAATGGACGACTCGCACTGGAACTTGATCCAAGACTGCTGGTCAGAGATAGAGGAACGACCTCCTGCAGAGGTGATAATTTCTACGATCCAGCATTTTCTTCACCATGGTCCA
>JBBPOC010000770.1:0-13833 GCA_038091235.1 Tylopilus rubrobrunneus | reverse complement strand
CAGATGTCCGCGCGGTTCTCGGCATGATGATCAAGTCAGAGATCAAAGGGAGGGATGCGATCCCAGACTGAAAAGGAGTGATTTGTGGAGAGGACAAATGCCGGGATGGGAGGGACAGGAGGAGGCGGAGAGCGCGTGGCAGGGCAGGGTGGGGGAGAACGGCAACGAGGTGGAATGTGAGAGAGTGTGTGCTTTATCGTGCGAGGTGCGGTGTTGTCTGCGCGTACACGGGGCGCGCTGGAGACGCGACGGAGGGTGTGATGAGAGCGGGTCTTGTGAAGGATGGGGGTAGACACTTTTTTGGAGAAGGGCGGGGAAGGGAGTGGCGTTGGGATGAGGACGGGGGAGGGCAGGGGAGGAGGAGAAGGACAGGACATGGAAGAAGATTAGCGGATATGCCCAACCCGGGGACGGCTTTATATCGTAGCCGGGAACGGAACCATGGCTTGTGGCTGTGACTCTGGTCAATCCGGTCCGAGTTCGGATCCACCTACAAAGCTGACATGGTCAGCCCCCCTCTATACTTCTTCGTGGCTGGCCCACGTCCTTCTCCATCCCCTCTCTCCTCTTCGCCATGTTGTTCTCGCTTTTTCTCGCAGCTTTCCTGCCCTTCTTTTCCCTCGCCTTTCCCTCATCGCACACACGCTCCTTCAACCACAGGTCTACCGACCGTCCTCGCGTCTTGACCTACTATGCAGACTGGGCCCCCCCAAACGCTATTGATTATTCCTTATTTGACGCTGTCATATTTGCTTTCGCTCTTCCAGATCAGGATTATCAGTTAAGTTGGGACACCGATCAGGCCCCAACTTTGCTCGCAAATCTTGTTCCCGTAGCGCACGGTAACTCAACAAAGGTCATGCTCAGCGTCGGTGGCTGGACCGGAAGCAGGCCAGTCCCTTCCCCTTGCTCGCATCACCCCCTTACCCCCTCCACCAGATACTTTTCAAACGCGGTCGCAACCACCCAGAGTAGGCAAGTTTTTGCTAACAGTATACTCGACGTCTACAACCATTACGATCTCGACGGTATCGACATCGACTGGGAGTACCCAGGCCAAGTTGCCCAACAGGGAAACACCGAAAGCGCCACCGATTCCCAGAACATGCTCCAGTTCTTTAAGCTCCTTCGACAGAGGCTCCCTGCAGGTGCCCTGATATCCGCTGCCGTACAAGATTCCACCTTTGTCGGCCCGGACGGTCAGCCAATGACGGACGTATCCGCTTTCTCCCACTTTGTTGACTGGATCACCCTCATGAACTACGATACCTATACAAGTATGCTCTTTTCTCTCTGTCCCTCGTTTTCCGTCAAACTACCTTCTTTCTAGCCCATCGACCCCCTGGTCCAAATGCCCCCCTCTCCAACGCTTGTGGAAACTCATCACAGCCTTCCCAGAATGCCGTCGGTGGTTACAATGCCTGGACCTCAGCCGGATTCCCTGCAACCAAGATCGTCCTCGGCGTCCCTGCATATGGCTACATTATCGAGTCCGATGCTAGAAGGCTATCCGCTCGCTCCCCCTCTCGTGCTTATTCCGAAGACGGTAGCGGTCAAATCCAGTTCTCGTCCCTCGTCAATCAAGGCATCCTTACGCAATATCCAAACGGATCCTTCCGTGTAGCTCCGTCGTCAGGTTTCACCCGTGAATGGGACGAATGCTCCGCGACCCCTTACCTTCATTCCAGCTCGGCTGAACAGGTCATCTCATATGATGACATCGAATCCCTCGGCATCAAGGCAGCTTGGGTCAAGAAGATGGGCATGGGTGGTATCAACTTGTTTGATATACATGGCGATACCGCTCAGCATGATCTCGTCCACGCCTTGCGCGCCAATCTCTTCCCTGGCACTTTCCAATCCCCGGTACCTTCAAGCGTCGTGTCTTCCGCAAGCGCAGTGCCCATGTCCCCGCCTGCAGCATCTCAGCTTGCAAGTTTAGCGTCCTCGGTATCAAACGTCGGCCCTCTCTCGATGAGTGCATACCAGCCCAGCTCAACTCCGTCTCCGGCTCTGCCTGGTGGTATACTGCTGGTTGATCGCAGAAACTGACGCATTCCGATCCCGCGGCTTCGTCAGAACACACGCTCCTTCGTCTTTCCATTCGCTCATCACGCATTACGCTCGTTTCAGGATAAGTTCAGGTTGCAAGAAGGAAGACTACGTTCCCTGCTGTATTGTATATGAATGAGTGTTAGCATTGTGGCTGTTGTATCCCTAAGAAACCAGTTTGAATTGTGTCCGAGGCGATGCCCTTAATTAAACAGGCACTCTGAGACGGACCCCAAGACCGAACCTGACCGAACCGAATGATAACAAAACCGAACCATTTCCGGCTTAGCAAGTGACACCTTGAATGCAATATACCAAAAATGTCTCCTGCTCAATCATGTAATTTCTACCCTTGGACCTCCTTCTGCCGGAAATGTACACATCGACTTCCAATCCTAAACTCAAAAGCTCATCACTGGACGGTCGCTGGCGAAAGGGAGCCGGTGGCGACGTGCCAACGGTAATAATAAGAATCTCTGCCATAAGTCGTTGGGAAATAACTGCGGCGCCCATGATGGCGAAGCAAAAATCTTTCCCGCCACCAGCACCACAACTCAGTACATCTGCAACTTGTTATTGTAACGTTATTATTTCGTTATCGTTTGACAACTCTACACAGGCCACTTGAGCGCTCTGATTGGATGACGGTTAGCAAGAAAGGCAATTAAGGGTTCTATACCTTTTATATTATGTGCGCAGAGTCTGTGCACACTTTTCGGATTGTTGATGTAGTATACTGGCGGTCTAGTCTAACCTGTCGGAATTAACCAGAACGGTACATCGACGGTTGTTTGCATCTATTTGCAGACTTGTGAAACAAACAAAGCCAAGCAAATTGAATCGTGTCTTGACTCTTTTCTCTATCTTCACAACTCAAACCTCGCTGACCTAGTGGCGTAATATCTTCAAATGTGAGTGTATTGAATTCTGAAAAATTTCTTCCATCTGCGGCGGTGATGACTTCTTTATTCACACTGTATGAAAACACTCGTCATTGACTTGTGTTTTGTGAGTTTTGTTTCTACAACGGTAGCTGAGCCGTTGAAACCTGCAATTTTCCCAGATTCACTGACGTTCGCTACCACCCAGTGCTCTCATAGTCGATCCAATTTGTAATGCATCGCCATAATGCATCAAATATTTCCCATTGCGATTTATCACTTTACGAGTGGGTAGTGCCATGTAGAGAAGTCAAAATATATTGCGCGACTTGGAAGGAAACGATTTGGGTCCAGTGCACGTCGGACGTCAGCTATGGTCGCACTATCTCCAAATCAAACGCGTCCTTGGGAACTTGGCCTTGAACTGGCGTCAGAGCGCCCTTCAAGATGTACAGATAAGGTACAGATCTGACGGGCGGCGGAAACGATTGATATCCGACCAATAGGCTGCAGCGAGGACATGAGAATCTGTACTGCCTTTCATGTCCTCCTGACCTATAAAAGACCAGTAGTCATCGCAATCATAGCGCTTCACGTCATGAGGGTGCGACTTCGTACCTTTCAACAAGCACAGGCTCGACAGGGTTGGCATTCAGCTTGAACACCACCGCTTTCTTTGTGTCACTATCCTGAGAACGAATGATAGTAGCTCCATCTGTTTGGCGCTTTGGGAGTTCTGCGAGACTTTTTTCGATGACAAGCTACATGAATTGAACGGCATACCGAGCAAGTGAAAGAGGTGATTCGACCCACAATAAATTCCCCACAGATGCAGTCTATGGAGCCGACGGGATCAGTGGAAGTAAGGCTAAAAAGGGACCGACGTGACTCACAATACACCCTGAGAGCTGTCGTTGCCGACGCCGTTGGTTGAGCTGTGGCACGATGCCACAAGTGTGAAAAAAAGCGTCGCAACAATTGTTACGGGGTCAAGTCTGCACAGGCAAACGGACTCACCATCCGTAGACGAAGAGACGGCTGAGCGGGAGACGACCTTGGGCATGGTGGACGTCAATCGCACAAAAAGCGGAAATGATTGGCTGTCAATATAGCCCACGTGACCTGTCCCGCCAACTCGGGACAGGTCCAATTGTCTGGACAGTTACATTATTTATCCTCACACATCTTCATCTCCTTTCTCTCATCTTCCCCTCCATGGCAGAGAAAGATGCCACGGCGAGACTTCGAAGAGCAGTCAAAGGCAAGTATTCAAGTGCTCTTCGCCACGATCCCTTACCTTCTTTCAGAGAACAATCTCTTTCTCGTCAAGAGACTCATACAAAGGACGGATATGCGCAATCCTGACCCCGGCGCGAAGCGCTACACGTCTCTAGCATGGGCTGCCTCTCTTGGACACGAGGAAACATTCGAGTTCCTACTTACTGCCGGCCATGACGATGAAGAACTCAGCAGAGTATGTATCCTGTGCACCCCTACGCATTTGTTTCGGGTTTACGCCCTGGCGAGCAGGATGCAGAGAACAATACGATTCTCATGATTCTCGCTGATTTCAAACCACCACCACCGAATCCGTATGCACCCGGTCCCTCGCAAGTCGACCAGATGGGTGCCGCTCTGCGCATGGCCCGGCTATACTATGACCGGTATCCATGGATTCTCGACTGGTCCAATTCTCAGGGGAAGACTGCACTTCATATGGCCGCTCTCAAAGGAAACGAAGAACTCGTACGCGTGCGTGGGCTCCGAACTCCATAATTACCGCCTGTTAGTTTCTTACTTTCCCTCGTTGGTCTGTTATTAGATGCTGTGTGACTTGGGCGCTGATTTTGACCTGGCTGATAATAAGGGCAACACCCCGCTTCACTAGTGAGTTTCATCTTTTATCTAAGCCAGACCGAGCCAACGGTTGTGCTATTAGTTCCAGCTCTTGGGGTCAGATACCGGTACGGGGACCAAGTTGACGTCCTTTCTGTGTCTCGCTCATCATGCGATTCAGGTTGTCCAACTGTTGATTGAACGGGGTTGTCAGTTCGCTGCGCGCAACAACGATGGGTTCACTGCCTCGGACTATGCTTACTCGTAAGTAGCCGTCTTGCCTCGACCGAAGCGTTCCAACGGTCATCGGCAGGTTCAACACTAGAGACACATTGCAGGATTCTGCACGTTCTCAATTTGAGAACAACAAAAAGGCTCGCCGCATGGTCTTTGCCCAAGCTGCTGCCAGAGGGAGCGAATGGGGAGGCGGGCTTGCAGTGGACCGGACCGCTCACCTACCCATCAAGCCAAAAGACTTTGAAAGCGTCACTGCGCGCGTGCGGAGCGGTTCTGGTGGGAGTCGCACAACAGCGACTTCGGACAGCGGCGACGTTGACAGTGTTGGGATGGCACCCAACATGACCACGAGCTTATCTTCGCTATCCTCCTCTGCATCTCATTACCCTAGACAACCCCCTCAAATTTTGCATTCGCCGCCACAGAGACCAGACAATATTTCGTCTGCAAGTAGCACTGGTACCTTCTCTGTACCTTCTCCTGGACCGTCGCAGTCGCTGTCCCTGAACCCCCCACCTCAAACATCATTATCGCCCATTGTCAATCGGATGCGAGAACGGGATGCCGACGAAATGGAAAAGTACATGAGACGGAACCGAAGTGGGAGCGCCGGAACGTCTTCAACGGATAACAGATCGCAAGCTGGACCGGCATTCGGTTCGGTAGGACCATCGGGCAGCGGAGATGAACTTGATGGCATTTCTTCACTAGCCATCACGGGGACGACGGCTCCCCGACGGCTCCTGCGACCATCGTTTTCCGCTGCACAACTGCGAAGTTCGCCCTCCCCTGTTCCCGTATCTACGCAGCCGGCGCAAAATGATGCATCACGAAATAGAGCGGGGACTAATCCCAGCAGTACACGTCCCGGACAGTTATCTCTTTCTCCCACCCCCATTGTCTCTCGGGCGTCTTCCTCTGACTGTCCTCGCTATGAGGAAAAGTTGGTTGAAGAGCCGGAAATATACACTGGACCGTCCACACGATACGCGCAGTTTCCGGAACCGCCAAGAAAGAACAATCGTAGTGCTTCGTCTTCAGCTGCGGCTGCTATCACACGGCGTCTACCCTTTAATTTGTTGTCGAAACCCGCTCCACCGCCGCTTCCCGAGCAAGGACACAAGGGACATCGAAGGGGGTCTTCGACAACGTCCATTCGAGGATGAGCCTGTATCATTTACTGTATTCATCATGAAGCGTTGTTGTCGGACTAGCATGTAAGGACTTGTATGGTACATTCTACGTAGGTACATGGCTGTAGTACTAGTATACATACATTGCATCAGCACGCGTCGTCCCGGAGAATGCCGATTACGGCCAAGTTGGTGATTGTTCGGTTCTTAAGGGTGTCGAACAACTTCTGTCCCGCTGCTTGGTCGTTTATGTTCCCAAACTAATTCCTTCTCTCCCCCCACCAGCCTGGCTCTATGGCTATTCCCTACAACGTCGATGCCGACCCCGACCCAACATCACAAATTGCATGGCCCGCCGCACGGCACAGGCAACGCACAACCTCTGACCAGCATGCACAGGGCTCCGAGCCCTCATCTGAAACAGCAGTCTCATACAGTAGTACTGTCGACTCCGGAAAGCACTTGACGGTTCCAGCCGAACACACGCGCCATCTTTTGAGCACATGGAACCTCATAACGCTCAGCATTTCTATGGCGGGAGCTCAGATCGCATGGACTGTTGAGCTCGGGTATGTGTCAACGAAGAACGTGTACGAGGCGTGGTGGAAAATGACACTCGCATGTGTAGATATGGCACGCCGTTCCTCCTGTCCCTGGGCATATCTGAACAAGTGACAAGTCTGGTCTGGCTTGCTGGCCCTATCAGTGGGCTGATCGCCCAACCCCTTATTGGTACGTTGCTTCGTCTTTTTTACGTGGATATCGCGAGACGATAATCTCCGTGATAGGTGCCATCTCTGATTCATCACATTCCAAGTTCAGGCGGAGATATTGGGTTATTCTCTCAACAGTCGCACTCGTGCTCTCTACTGCCGTACTTGCATATTGTCAGAGTGCCGCTGCATTGTTTGTGGATTTGTTTGGCGGAGGGGCCGGTGACTGGGATCCCGAACGAAAGAAGCAGGCATGTCGTCGATTGTCAAGGATATCCATGCGCTAATAAGCTCTTTCAGGTTTCCAATGTCGCCATTGGCATCGCTGTCTTTGCATTCTATGTTCTTGATTTTGCTCTCAATGCTTTGCAAGCATCCTTACGCAACCTCCTTTTGGATATCACTCCTCCTGAGCAACTCAACTCCGGAAATGCATGGCATAGTCGTATGAGTCAAGCAGGTAACATTATTGGATATGGTTTTGGTACGTGCACATATTGGCGTTTCTTATGTGTGTTTAATACGCTGCGCGCAGGATTTTTACCACTTGCCAAGTTCCCATTTTTGAATTTCCTGGGAGGTGACCAGTTTCGCAAGTTTTGTGTCATTAGCATCATACTGCTCGTCATCACCGTCTGTATCACGTGTTTCTGCCATGAAGAGAAGGAGACCATTGACAACAGGAAAGAAAGGTAGGATCTCTAGCCGATTTTGGTTTGCACGAGCTGATCTATTGAAGACATAACAAACTTTACGATGTTCTGGAGAATATTTATTCAGCCATCACTACCCTTCCCAAGCCTATAAGGAGAGTCTGTTTTGTGCAACTCTTTGCATTCATGGGCTGGTGTGTTTTCTTGCTGTCGTACAGTTATGTGCTTCTCATACGCTGTCTACGCAGGTTCCCCTTCCTCTTTTACTCCACCACTTACGTTGGTCAAGTCATGGCTCATCAACTAGGGAAAGAGCCTGACAAAGATCTAGCCACACGGACCGGGGAGCTTGCAATGCTTCTTTACAGTATCGGTATGTTTTCTCTCATTAATCCTACCGCAGTTTAGTCAAACGACACCATCAACAGTGGCTGTCATTGCGGGTGCTGTCCTTCCCTATCTTGCACGCCGTGATTCCAGACTGCTTCCCGCAGAGGGTGACGACGAACAGACACACATCCAGCGACTCCGTTCTCATCTTCACCAATGGCGTGAAGAGGCTCTTACTTCAGGGAAATCAGTTCAACTCCCTCGGAGACCAATCCTTTTGAGAGACATCTGGTCGGGTGCTATGGTGCTCTTCACGATCTTGATGTTCTCCTCGTTTTTGGTAACAACGGTCCCTGGAGCAATCGCTTTGATCAGCATTGTTGGAATCTGTTGGAGCGTGGCGTGTTGGGTACCTTTCGCTATCATCATGGAGGCGGGTATTCCTCTTACCTTGTTGTGCATATTGAGAATTAACAGCTCTGACAGTTCCTCAAGGAGATGACCGAGCGCCCACCGTCAACAGCCCTGGCACGTCCTCCGGCACCGTGCTCTGCTGATGAGCGTGATCCCCTCATACAACGTGAGTATGATAGCGTTGAGACAAACGGCACTGCTGTTGGCGACGGCGCAGGAACGAAACCATTGGCAGGAGGTACGACACTTGGAATCCACAACCTGGCGATTGTGATGCCGCAGTTTATCGTACGTATCATTTTTGTTTCTCACCAAAGTTACTCATCTGGAATCATGTGCATCATAGATTGCTGTTGTAGCAAGTCTCATCTTCCGCATTGTTGACGAAAGCGCACCCGCTCAACCACTTCCTTCTCCTCACCCTGCGGGCCTTTTAGCGTCGCTCGCGTCGGGTGGCCTTGGTAACCATACGACTTACTTTGGGAAGAACGGTGTAGCCTGGGTATTGCGGTTTGGTGGGCTCTGCACGCTCTTTGGCGCTGTATTTGCAAAGATGGTGCCGCCTACCAAAGCGGAGAAGGAGATTCGTGCCGCTTATGGGGCGTTGAAGGCGTTGAAGGCCGAAGAGGAGGAGCCATGATTTCAAAGTACAACTGGGACACACGGAGAACAGTAATTGTCAAACAACACATGCTTACATTTGTCACCATCGTCTCTCCTCTGCATTACAGTATTCCCTACAATTACCCCCTGGTCTTCGTTGTCCCTTTGTCGTTATCGTCGATGTTTTCATGCCTGTGTATGATTTGGTACGATATGCCTTGTGGTTTTAACTTGTTACTTTGTACTTTGGAAGTGAATTCCTTGTCCAGGCAGCTAGACAGCCATGAGCGTGACCGCCCAATCCCATCCGGCCCCTACCCTCGAAGCGACATAGCAAGAAGGTACGATCGTCAGTGCTGGCATTTCACTCCCAAACATAGCATTGAGGAAAAGCACAGCGACTGCATCTCGAAGATATCAGCACACGCCACGAGGACTCAAACGCAGGTTGGACCTACGCCTTCCCCTTGCACTGGACTCGCAGGTCACAAACGCTTTCGCAGCCAAGGTACGCTCCAAAAAGGGCGCAAATTCCGGGATCGCCTTCATTTGGACCGCGGCTTGGGCGACGAGCGCATCCCGCGGGCCAGACACGTCAGAATACCGTCCAAATACAACGGCACAAGCCTCTGAAGAAAATGGAAACCGCGATATTTCATAATGGAGTCCGAGTTGAGCGCTAAGGCATTCGGGACGTTGAACGGTTATACCGCCTTTGTTGGAGACCACGCTAGGGGTCAGTGATTTTGAGAATGTCGAAATGGTTGACGGTTACCTTGAGTGAACTCGGGAGACTTGTCTACCACTGGTTCATCTCCCTCGTCCGACGATTCTGGATCTAAAGTGACAAATCGCCCGCTGTGTACGAGAACTTGTTTCTCTATGCGTGCACCGCGTGGGAGTGAGGAAAGGACTGCATAGAGAGTCGGTGTCAGCTTGTTGGGTTGTCTGAGGGTTAGCATAGCCAAAAGACGAGGGACGACACAGGCGTACCCCATCAATCAGTTCCACATACTTCCGAACAGGGCCGACATCCGCAACATGAACGAGGTAGTAGACCGAAAGTTGGATCCAACCACCCTCTCCGCTACCGTCTCTAGCGCAGCTGTCCGTGTCCGATTCAGAGGTTGGGTCGCTTCCACCGAAGCCACCGTCGCTGCCGTCGCCTAATCTTGAATTTGGTGCTGCACGAATGATTCGCGCTGTGTGTTGTAAGACAAGGGCTGTCTCGAGTGGAAGGGTCGTGGAGGATTGGGAGGAAGAAGTAGAGGGTAAAGTTAGCGAAGAGGGGATGAGCCCGATCTGCCCGGATATGAATGTATAAGGCGGTATCTGCACATTAAACACCAGTCGTCAGATGAAAACGGATCGAGGAAGTGAAATATTCGCCGGTGGAAAGCAACAAGTCACGTACGCTGATAGCTTGCGAATAAGGACCTATGTTCGCAGGTGCCCAGTAGCTCAAGCTCTGGACGTGAAGAGCCTTTCTCGTTCCTGTTTCTCCTCTCAATTCCTTGATCTTGCTCAGGCTGTCTCGTCTTTTAGCCGGTTCCCGAACCCATGCCAAGCAATCCAGTCCAACGCCCACTCCGCCAACACCTACGCAAGCTCTTGCAGGCGGCGATGTGCCAAAAAAGGATGCGTAGGCAACATTGGCAAAAGAAAAGGTTGACCCGTCGAGGTCCGGAAGGAGGAGTGTAATGGTTGCTGAATCTGGCAGCAATTCTGAATGTGCGGAAGAATCATTGGCTAGCAAGGCTGACTGAAAGTATTAACGACAATAGAAAAGTGATCATCAGGCCAGTACGCACTTTGAAGTATTTCAAAACAACGTGTGACTTCTTCTCCGACGTTGGAAGGCTGGGGATGAGACGTTGGAAGGCGCACGTTGCCGACGGCAATCCATGGACCAATGCGGCGGACAGATGGTTCAACTTCAAGTTCGAATGGTACATGTGGAGAGGCCCGGGGGGTACCCGAGGTTGCATCTGACAGTGCACTATATGAGAACTTCTCCATTTGTCTGCATAGTGTTTCAAATGAATGCTCGAGCAGGGGAGGGACAGGGATATCAAAAACAGGTGCTGGAGTAGCCTCTTTTTCGACAAGTAGGGCATGTTTGATTCGCAGATAAGCTACTGGCGCGACCTCGTTCTGGTCCACTACCGCGACTTCCTTTGCATTGATATTTATGTAGCTTCTGAATAGCGGGCTGTCGGTTGTGAAGGTCTCGTATTCTCCTCCCTCCCCACAAGGGTGCGTACCATATTTCTTGTGAAGAGATATGAGTTTTGGTTGCATGGCCGACAACGATTTTGCAAGATCAGAAGGTGTAAGACCTGCCCCTGCAATTTTGATGAGGATAGCAACTAGGCCTGAAGATATCATTTCAGAGAGGAGAGAAGTTTGATTTCGTTGCCAGAGATAGGCAAGAGGTGTTAGCGCAAGGCGGCGGCACCTGCAGAATGAATGAGTGAGGGAAGTGTAATAAATTGGTTCACAGACACATGCTCTACGCGTACGCGTTGATAGTTTGAGAGAATGGCACCAACGGAGACGGCTTGTATATCTGGATGGTTTTGCTGGGGTATTGATTAGGTGGGGAGACACGTATCATGAAATACGGACCAAGACATCGCAAAGGAGAGCGTAGAGGTCCTCTGTCTCGTCTCCTGCGATGCCACCACCGCCTGGTGACTTGAGGCCATACTCGGTGCCCTGCTCAACCGGATCGCCCTGTATGACACGTCTGTAGAGAGGCACGCCGAGGGCCTGTGCGACGAGCGCGATGGCATCCTGGCCAACCGTCTGGTACATGTACGAGTCGATCTCATCTATTCCCTGGCGAGTTCAGGTTGAGCAAATGAGATTTGTGACGACGGACGTACCCTTTCCAGAGGGAGGCGAAAGCGTCGCTGCAGCTACGAGCTGGTGGTGGTTGTGCTGGCAGTGGAGCAAGTTGAAGCAGCTGTCCTTGCCGCCGCTGAGGAGCGCGACGTACTTGGTCATCAAAGTGGAAGGTCAAGTTATCTTATCGAGCCGACCCCCAAACGCGGGGTGCGACTGGGCGGAACCCTTGTGTTTGCTCGACGTTGTCCCCGACGTTGAGCTCGACGCCGACCACGATGCTTTCTGCCCACTACGCTGCGGGCAACTCGCCCGCTCACCCTCACTCGCAGCACACGCCTCTCCACCCTCCTCAGCAGCAAACACAGTACCAGCACGCCATTTCTTCGCTCCTCCCAACACCACCTTCCTCACCACCGACAATTGGCATGCATCCAGTCGAGAGCACGATATCCCTTCTCGAGTCTCTCGTCGCCTTCTACCACCAGGAGCGCATGTGGGTATACCGTACCCGCGCTCAGCTCGAGATGGGCCTCCTCCACCAAGGACCCATGTCCCAATCTGACACCTCGGTCGACGCTGAGCTCCCCGATGATTCTGACACTCTGAGTCAGTCTGCATCCCCTACAGATTCCGGAAAGGCGACAGACACTTCTCCTTCTCCACCGACGAAATGGTTGAAACGCAAAAAGGCCTTCAAACTGAGACTCGAGGGGATCTCCGCACGGGGTATGCTTCCCCCAGTTGCCCGCGGGGGTATCTCGAAGTACCCTCACCTGCACCGTGCTAGACAGAGCTCCAATCTCAACCCGGCCTCGGTCCCAGCTTCACAACAACAGAGTGTGATGCACGGGTCGAGCTCGTCCACGCTCCACCCACACCCGTCCGTATCGGCGGCTTCGTCCAACACTGCTATGTCATTCTATCCTCCAACGGCAATAAACACAGCGACGACATTGACGTCCCCGTATCTATCTCACCCGTCGTTTCAGTTTTCAACGACGGCCAACCAACAGCCTCTCACGCCGGGAGTAGCGACATCTCGATATGTCTCTACGCCTGCTCAGCACACACACTCCACTGCTCAGCCGTCTCAGTTACACTCTGCGCACACCGGCCCACTCGTTCTCGGTGCTGGTGGCCGTGAACCCACAGTGCAGATACTGGAGATGTTTGAGCGGATGATGCAGGCACGCATGGAGAGCTGCGAACGTATGACAAGGATGGTCAGGGAGGCGAACAAACCTGGGGGCATAGGCGTCGGGGGTGCTGGTGTTGTGGGAGGGGTAGGTGTTGGCGGACCGGTAGGCGGGTTTGGTGGACCGGTTGGACTTCCTGTTGGAGTTGGTCCACAAGGTATCGTTGGGGGTTATACGCCCGTCCAGGCGACGGTGCAGGGAGAGGGTGAAGGTATGATGTCTACGCCGGCGGCGGGTCAGCAAGGATTCTTGGGATGAGTGTTGTGTATGATTGATTTTACCAATGGCTGTACATGTGGCGTGCGTAGTAGAGCATGTTCGTTGGCGTCTCATCCTCAATCCAGACTGCCATGTCTGCTCGATATGCCCCCATCCCAAATCCTCGCACTGACGCCGACGCCGACAACGAGCTCGATGCCGCCTTCGACGACTCTGATGACGACGACGACCCCGTCATCGACGAATCCCGTCCTCTAAATCCGTCGCACCGCAGCGCCAGCACTCTCACCACCCTCGCTTACGACTTCAACACCCCCGTCGCAGACTGGGATCAACCCCCACCAGGCTCACCACCCCCACTGACCTCCCATGCACTCCCAAATTCTATAGGAAACTCCAATGGAGTCGTACCCGCCTTCTCTCACACAACTTCCCGCGCACCAACCAGCTGGTGGAAGCGTTTCTTGCCCCCTCAGTTCAGTCAGTCTAGCTCATCTGGCCAACATCGAGTCATGGGCGGAGGTACAAACAACGATGGCGTGTTCAGCAATGTCACTGCCAAGCCATCTGCATCTGGGACTCGTGTACAGGATGGTCGGTCTCGTCATGTCCTCGTCTGCGTTCCCTTGACCTCACCTTTTCTCTTCGCAGGCGACAGCATCTACATCGTTCCCGAAGAGACCTCTTCAACAGCACCACCCTCTTACGCTGCTGCC
>JBBPOC010000769.1:0-13836 GCA_038091235.1 Tylopilus rubrobrunneus | reverse complement strand
ACAGTACAGCCAGACATTCAGCCTTGAATCAGGCTCTGATCAAGTCTGGCAATGAATGCCTAAATTATGAATTATAGATGAGACATTATAATCTCTTCTCAAATCATTGGCATTTTTTCAGTTACAAGATAAATCTTGTCAATACATGATCATTTCCTGATAACTATCTGTCACAAAGACCACTACATATCAACATATATCATACATGCCCAGAGTGCAAATATGGTATCATTATTTATAAAGGTATGAAATTTCTATAGCATAATTGCATGCACTTGTCTAAACTATCAGGTTAAATCAGCACTTCACCATTCCCCTGATGTAGTCGTTTGAGATGCGATAGACGTTTGACGTACCGGGAGTTACGGGGTGCAACGGTGCCAGAAGTCCGACCGACGAGACTACATACCAGTTATGGACAAAGTCACAATGATGAAATTAGCCATGCACCTGAACGTAACACCGTCGGGCTTTCATTTGGGTGATGGGCCATGCCACTGCCTGAGAATGTTACAAATTGTCACATCAGGCCCCAAAACCTCACCTCGGGCTTCATGCCAGGGGGCGTGCCGGAGATGGTCGCTATCGATGGCAATTCGTTCACACAAACGTGTCTCAGCTGCGGTCGCGCATTCAGTGACCTTGGCGCGTTCACTCGCCACGAGAAAGGATGTAACAAAGGCAAGAAAAGACTCTCCAGTGCTCTCTCCAAGGCAAAAGAGGTCTATCGAGCCAAAAAAGCCAGATTGGCAGGTACCAGCCTAAGTCTAGCGAATGTTGCAACTGCCAGTAGGGTTTCGAGTTCCCTCAGCGACAGCGGCGCCCCCGAACCTCTCCAAGATTTGGTGCCGCTCTCATCCGATTCTCGCTCGGTGTGTGAACTAGCGCACTTCAGTGTTCAGTCTGATGACTACTCTTCCAGACAGCACCCCCGCAACGACGGTCAGTGGATGATGAGGCACCTCTGGCACAGCGCAGGTCGCGGCGGACGGATCGCAGACTACCTTTGCGATTTCGGGACCTGCTTCCGGAATCTTTACAACCACTGCCTCCTCCCGGAACACCCTCGAATTCATGGACGGCTTCAATTCCTTCCGTCGCAAGTAGACATAGTCCATCTTCGTTTCACGACATGTCCGTGCCCATCGAGTCATCGCCTCGAAACGTCTTCTCTTCGCTACGCAGGATATTCAAGACGCAGATGAACAGATTCGGGTTGTTTCGTGTATACAATACCGGCTCCCTGCCTCTCCACGATCCAGAAGATCCCTATTCGGTGGAGCACTCGTACGTTAACTTGGAATCATCTCATATGGACCCATCGAACGAACCCTCCAATAATTCGTATCACCCGTACCCGAACGAGACCTCAATGCGCCTTGGGGATTGGTACTGGAACCAGGGTGCCCAGAAATCCAAGGAGAATTTCAAACAGTTACTCGGTATAATCAGCGACCCTGTCTTTTCCCCATCGGCTGTGTCACAGACCCCGTGGGATGCCATTGACAAGCAACTTGGAAAGAATCGGTTCGACGACGACCCGGAGTGGCTAAATCAGGACGATGGGTGGAAATGTTCTTCCGTCACAATCTCTGTGCCATTTCACAGTCGATGCAGAAACCCAGGAGCAAAATATTACACCGTTGATGGATTTTACCACCGTTCCCTCGTCTCAATTGTGAAGGAAAAACTTGCGAATCCAGCCCACGCGTCGCGTTTCCACTTCGAGCCATACGAACTGCGATGGCAACCACCCCACAAAGACCATGACATCAAGGTATATGGCGAGCTCTTTACCTCTACTGCATTTTTCAAGGCGAATGAAGCTCTCCAAGCATCGCCCCCAGAACCTGGCTGTGACCTGCCTCGCGTTGTTGTGGCGCTCATGTTCTGGTCGGATGCAACCAAGCTGAGTGCCTTCGGTGACGCCAAACTGTGGCCACTATATCTCTTTTTCGGAAATGAGTCCAAGTACAGAAGAAGCCAACCGACCAACAATCTCTGTTCTCATGCAGCCTATTTCCAAGTGGTAAGTAGCTAGTCTACTGGAGGAACTGTGATGTTCATTCGTCACCTAGCTACCGGACAAATTCAAGGATTTCCTCATGGAACACTTGGGCGACAAATCTGCAAGCGATTCCCTTCATACCCATTGCCAGCGAGAGCTGTTTCACGAGCAGTGGAGGGTCCTCCTCGATGAAGAATTCATTCAAGCCTATCAGCATGGGATCGTTGTATCTTGCTGTGATGGCATAATGCGACGCTTCTACTTGCGGATATTCACATATTCGGCCGATTATCCTGAGAAGTGATTTTTTCTATCGTACCTAGTGTTTCCATTAACATCATGTTTGTCAAATTTTAGGGTTCTCATAGCATCTATACGAAATCTCGGCAGCTGTCCGTGCCCACGATGCACACTTTCCATGGCAGACGTGCCCGATATGGGCACCCCAGGTGATATGTCCCAGCGGGAACTCTTGCTTCGCGTCGACGATGACAGTCGGAAAGGCAAGATCCTGAAGGCACGAGGGCTTATTTACAAGGACAACTACGCTGTTAACTCCCTGCGAGTTCAATCGCTTCTCAAGGAAGAGTCACTTGTCCCTACTATGGTAACCTGACCTAGGTTGGAACTGAACGTATCCATGCTGACCTTCATAGAATGCTTTTTCAGAAAAACTCCGTACCTTCGGTTTCAGTCTTTTTGCCATGCTTGTCGTTGATCTTTTGCACGAATTTGAGCTGGGGGTCTGGAAAGCTGTTTTCGTACATCTTCTACGCATGCTGGAAAGTGTGAAGGAGAACAAGTTACATGAGCTCGATCGAAGGAACGTGATTCCGACCCGTCTCTGCTCCCAGTCATTTGATTGACACTTGTTTGCAGATATCGCCAGGTCCCTTCGTTTGGAAGAGATACGATTCGCCGATTCTCGGTGAATGCGTCGGAGATGAGAAGAATGGCCGCCCGGGACTTTGAAGACCTCCTCCAGGTACGTACCGGTTCGGTGGCTACTCGCAAAGCCTCCACCTCACTTGAATTTCATAGTGCGCTCTTCCTGTCTTCGAAGGTCTACTTCCTGACCCCCACAATGCGGTTGTGTTGAGGCTCCTCTACCTCCTTTGTCAATGGCATGGGCTCGCGAAACTACGAATTCACACCGACGACACTCTCGAAGTGATGGACGATGTTACTCAGTCTCTTGGCACCGCCATGCGCGCTTTCGAGGCTGACACATGTCCTAAGTTTCACACCAAAGAACTCAAGCGAGAGGCTCAAGGGCGCCAACGTCGCGAAACTCGCGCTCGTTCTCAGCGCGAGCACACTGGTGTCACTACAACTTTGGCGCGTCGACCAAAAACTCTCAACCTTCGAACTTACAAGCTACATGCATTAGGCGACTACACGGCTTCGATCAGGATGTATGGAACAACAGATTCCTACTCAACACAGCCAGTTAGTACCTGTCCATCAGAGTTGGTCATTGATCTAATTTTGGCTTCAGGGAGAACGGGAGCACCGCGTAGGGAAGGGAAGATACATTCGTACTAGTCGAAAAGATTTCGTCCGTCAGCTAGCCCGTATCGAACGACGTCAAGCACGAATTCGACGGATTCGCGACTCCAAAACTGAACGCAGTCCCCCGGAACCTGTCCCAATTGTTCCCGAAGAACGCTACAACATCGGAAAGTCACAACACAGACCAATCGATATCAATCACTTCATTCGAGAAAATTCAAATGATCCGGCTATCAAGGTACGTCGGAGTCCGTCTACTTTTTTATTTATTTTTCCTCAATTGAACGGCGCGAGAAGGACTTCATTCCGCAACTGAAACATCACCTCCTTCCGCGCATCACGTTGATGCACATGCACACCTCAGAATCGAACAGAGAGCATACACTACCAGGCCTATGCAGCGGTTTTCATCGCTCGGAACCCGACATCAATCAAGTACTGCTCAAAGGCGGTCGCATTTACCAGCACAATGTGCTTCGTGTCAACTATACGACATATGACGTCCGCCGCGAGCAGGACACTTTCAATCCCAACAGTGATCACCGCGATATAATGATGCTGGCCGGAGAGCGCACAGGGGACCCGGAGGCGACACAGCATCGCTTTTGCTATGGTCGTGTCATCGGCATCTATCACGCGAACGTCCAGTACATCGGTCCAGGGCTCAAGGATTACTCCCCTCGTCGGTTGGATTTCTTATATGTGCGATGGTTCGACTGGGTTCCACCTGATCCCCAGCATAGTGGGGTCGCACTTGATATGCTGCGCTTTGTTCCGATGAGCGACGAGGGGGCGTTCGGGTTCGTGGACCCCGCAGATGTATTAAGGGGATCTCATCTCATACCTGCATTCGCGAGGGGACGGTCTCACCCGGAACGCACTGCATTGTCCTCCATGGCGAAAGACTCTGACGACTGGCGGTATTACTACGTTAATAGGTACCTTGCATTTCCAATGGCTGAACTCCGTTTTATCACTAATGTACTACAAACAGGTTTGTGGACTGTGACATGTTGATGAGGTATCACTGGGGTCTTGGTATCGGCCACACCTATTCTCATGTTCGGGACAGTGCCTCGCACCCTTGTCTGCGTTTTGACGACCTCGAGCACGAACTTTCCGTTTCTGAGCTCGATGCTCTCGAATGGCGGTTTCTTGATATGTGCGAGGCAGAGAGCAGAGTTGGCGACAATTGCGGTGCGGGGAGTGATCCCACCTCTGCTGGTTCCAGTATTTCTCTCGCTCGTGGGTTTGACGATTTTGATGCCAGTCTGTCGCTTGCTGACCTAGAGGCTCTTGATTGGGAGACGTGTGTGGATGATAGTGGGAGCATTAACACGGAATCGGAGGATGGCTCGGACTCCGACTCGAATGCTTCTGAGATGTACGAAATGTATGGTTCTGCTTGGGTCAATTGTGACGCGGACGAGTTGGATTAGAGTAACGTTGTTTTGCACAGATTTATACTTCTTGGCCACCTAGCTTGGGATAACACCTTTTTCTTGCCATTGACTTCGATCATTTGATCTTTGGACCTTGCAGCGCAACAATTTATTTTACAAATTTGGTGACCCATCAATCAGTGTAATCTCGCCCTGTTCACACCCGATTTGAGCTCTCCTAGAATCTCCTCAGGGTGTTTTCATGACCACCAATCCGAATCAACTCACTCCCGAGACTAGTAGCATCCCGCGTTCAGCGATGTGGCCACCGCCGCACTCGCTGTTGCCCACAGCAACCACCGCCATGCTGGCATGCCTCAGGTAACTCCTTCTGCCAGTGACAGCGTTGTTCGGACGCCAGCTCGCGTGGTAGAGCGACCCATGTTGTATACCCCCCCGTCAGCCCTGCCGAAGCCTCGCGACACATCTCCCCAGTGCCTGGCACTCTTTCTGCTCGGACTGGTCCCCCTGATCACTTCACCCCTTCGAGCTCTCCTGTTGGTTCCATACTCCATCTCCTTCAATGCTTCCGGTCACCACGGGCATAAACAGTTCTTCGCAAATGACCTCTCCTAACATTTTCAATTCGCTTTACAGCAACTTCGCACGCAACGGCAACAGTCTACCTTTCGTGGTGCCTTGGAGTTCTACACGGTGGCTCGAGGAATCTATGGACGAAAGCCTACCATGATGTTCGAGGACCCTCGGGCATAGCGCATCGAAGCGATCACAGCAGACTTCGTTCTGGTGCTGCTGACTCTCCGTCCAAACAGCAGTTGGCTAGCGGATGCGGACCACTCCCCCGAGTGGGGTCTCAAAAATTTCTGGCCCAGGGCTCCGACAAGTGAGGCAAGCTACGTGCATTGATTCCCTCCGTCACATGACACTCACCCTCGACCGCGACAACACACACCATCACACCCCCAGTGTGAACATCATCGATGAACTCATCACCGGCGTCTTTCAAACTGATGCTGGACCTTTGATTCAAACGCAATGACAAGAGTCGTCCACGTGTCCCAGTCCTGCTTCATCGCCTGCGTATCCGCATTAGCGATAGCCTACATGAACGCACGCCCACAAAGCAGTGTTTCGTATCGAGTGTGAATACACGAACGGCGCTACCCGATAGGTCAATCGCCAACTCCGGGGGCTTCATTTTGTTGTACACTCACTATACTATCTAATACACTCAGCAGCCGCGGGGACAAGCTTCCAGAGTACGTGCTATTCTCATCTACCTTTCACGTCGTCTTCCTGACTCGGCTGTACCAAGCTCTTCAACTTCCTCAAATTGGGAAGTGGGGGAACCCAGCATGCTGATTTCGCACTTTCCCAAGAAACCTTCTCTGTCAGCTGACCGGGGGCAGATAGAGGAAGGAAAGACATACTCGTTCAAGTGGCGCATGCTCCCCAAGGACCCATCCAAAGCAGATCAACTCGTCTCCTTCCTCAACGATATCACCGACCGTGCTTTGGCACTTGCGAAGCCCCATCTCGCAGCAAAAGAGTTGGCTTTGCGGCACCGTTTCGCGGCTTCTGGAGAGGAGCGCTATGCTGCTCGGATGACATACGACACGGACGACAGCATTATACACCCACCCCAGTTTTTCCTGTTGCCCATTCAAGCATTCTCGGGTGAAAACTTCGAGACAGTCGACATGAGATATGTCCATTACAACGCTGCGCGTCTCGTTGGCGCCTCGCACGAAAACATAACGAGAGCACTAAAAAACACGACGTGGTACGCTAAAGGCATGAAGCGTGCACAGCCATGGTTGTTTTATGTCTCCGCGATTACGTTCTCGCTGGACACGTTACTCTTGTCGCGTGGAGACGCCAGCGGCTGGGAGCATCTTGCCTTGTTGCTTTGGGACGGCCACGGTTGTATCGACTTTATCCGAATCTTGCTTGGTGTTGCGCTCGCGGAGGCCGTTGCTCTTGGCCAAAATCCCTTCGTCGAACTAGGATAGCTTTGCGCTGATTTGGATGAACGTGGCTGCGCAGTGGCTTGTGGATGGTGAGTTTCGTTGAATGCTTCCCCATGCTCACTGACTGACCTTTCTGTGGCAGCTCGACTACATGTGGAATTTGTCGAGAGCGCTCTAGATGGCGAGAGAGAGCATATACAGTCATGACTGGTGGCTCTCACCAGGTATTGCGGTCGCTTTGGAGAACCGTGTCTTGAAGCTTATCCACTCTAGGGTTACAACTACGACGACCGAGCAAGGACAAGTATCGGCTGGATAATCCTCTGAAGCGAATGCGGGCCAGGGCGTAAAGATTATGTCATACTATAGTGAGCATCGATCAGTTGTGTAAACTTGACATGCTCACATCGTTAACCGTCAAGAAGTGTCAGGCCGAACAACGCCGACAGATAGCAAGTGCGCAAGGCGTAATGTTGCTCTTGACTTCCGTTCGAGGCCATGCATCGAATCGGTTGCGCAAAACAGAAATTGTCACTGCTTCACGAAGGCATCACGATTCAACGATCTCTGTCGCATTTTCAGACGGGCACGTTTTACTGGGCTCACGTGAGTTGGTCAACTACTATATTCACATCTTAGCATCGATGATCACACGTCTTGACTTTTTTGCTAGCCCGAGGATTATATTCGCGTGTTCTCCTTGCGAAATTCGGCCAAGATGCGCGATGGGGTCTTGACTATTGAGATCGTCAGCTACCCAACACTGACATATTTCCGTGGGTTAACGATGACTTCAGGTGTACATTCGTGGCAAGATTTGCATCGCTAATGACAGGCTCGCGATCACTGAAAGTGCGAGCATCGACGAACGATCCCAGGGGGGTGATCGCGATTCTGAACCAGCGACTGTTATCCGATATATTGGCTGGCCAATCCGAAGCACCACTTCGTCCAGTCGATCGATTGGGCCGAGTCTGTGTTGCGCTCCGTTTCCTCAGCATGGACGTTCTCGGAGGAGACACGCCGTTTGGCCAAGTTGGTGTTCGGAAACGAGAATTGTATCCCCAGCGTGCACTGCGGCCTGTGTCGTCCAGGGGAATCGTACCTCCCCAGCCAGAGCATTCCCGCATTCGATGATCTACAGCTCCCAGTAGTCTGGTTCCCTTCCGGGCGCGGAATGACTGCGGAGATGGAGCAGCTCCTCATAGCTCTAGGAGTTCAACAACATCTTCCACCTAAGTTCCTCTTGACACGGTGAGCGGCTTTCTTAATCGTGCTGATACCCTTGATACTCAATAACACGCCAGAATGGTGGCAACAGGAAAGTGGACCACATCCGAGCTCATCAATTATCTTGTCAAAGTAACCGAAACACTTGGGCCTGCGGATATATCTGAGTTGAAATCATCAAGCGCTTTCTCCAAGGAAGGCGCTGGTACAGAGCTTTCTCGCGCAGACGAGCTCTAGCCACCGCTAGATTGTTTCCGACAACTTCGGTTGCCCTTGGTTGATTGGGAAGGGAGGGCTGAATGGCAGGATACCTCACCTGAAGGTAATTTGTTGAATTCATGGGGGAACATGGCTGATGCTTCGTTCCGCAGCTAAACTCCTGTATAGTCTTGGCTTGCGTCACCACCCGCCTCCGGAGTTGATCATAGACTTATATTCGTCGTTGGATGCGACAGTCAGAACAAATGCCTTCACGTATCTGTGTAGCAATCTTCGCTCAGTATACGTGGATTACAATCCCGACACCTACCAAGACATTGCCCAGAAGACATGGATGGACCCCGTTTGGAGAGACTGGGCAATGTACCGGAACCATGCCTATCAGTCTTAATCCTCGCTAATATATCATTTCAGGTATTTCTGGATAATCAGTGGATGTTTGGTTTTCCTGTCATACGGCATGCGCATATGGAGTGCGTCATCAAAGAGCTTGGTGTACAACGGCACCCGCCTTCTCGCTCGTTCAATTGTTGGAGACAAGACCACCAGCGAACGAAGAAATCGCTCGTCGGTAGTTTGAAATACTGTCTGATCACATTTCGTGTAGGTGACCTTCGTCATCTCGGTCCTGTCAATGTATTGATTACCGTTCACAGGCTTTTCGCAAGGAGAGCTGGACAAGCTCTCTCAATTGCGGATTGTCCCAAAGACCGTCATCGGAAACCAGGCGTACTTGACTCCTATTCAATGTCACCTAGGAAGGAGCGCAAAAGACGACTTATACTCGAAACTGTTCCACTTTGTGAACTTTGGCTCTGTGGCGAATCGCTTCTTGGATGCTTGTCACGCCAAAAACGAGCCTTCCGAAGAAGACATAGCAGAGAGCTTGCTCAAGGTCCTTGGAAAATTCTATGAAAGCGCTGGACGTGAACGGTAAGCACAGAGATATATATTGTGTTGCGACTATTTAGCAAGGACACAGATACTTGAAAGAGGTTCGCCGACTTGCTGTCCGGCAGATTCGCATCCCCAACCACACGTTGAGCAAAATCAGGGACAAACCTGTTTTGCTCGGTGTACGACGTAAGAAAAATGCAGACCCAGACAGATGAGAAGACGCGTATTCATTGTGGGAACCCAGTGAAACCGTCATTGTTGATGATGTGGCTGCCTGCCAAATCTTTGATGAGTCGCTCGTCGTTGCACCACGAGATGTGGCTCCCGAACTTGAACGTGAGCAGGATTTGCAATCTCAGAAGATATCTGACTCATGGGATATGTCGGAGTTTTACGAGCTACTCGGGTGTAGATATCTGAGCAAAGTCATTCGCGACCAATGTGATGGTTTCGAGGAAATACATGATGTTGGGACGTGTTCTGACTTCCGAAATTTGATCTTACAAAGGGTTCTGGTAATCCTTCACCATTATCCTCATCCACAGGCCGAGACGCTGGCGCCTTGGCCTTCTAGTTCAGATGGCATCAGCGTCAAGCAGTTCGAGCGCCTGTCCGCTACTACGGCCCTTACTGTGGGGAACAAGAAGACCACAAGGGAGCGGGACGCATGGACGACTGCCAAGTACGATAAAGGTGAAATACAGCTGTTGCTTTCTCGTAGTGCAAAGAAGGATATGTATGAGTACGTCTCTATTCTCGGCTCGGCTTCTGAGAACACTAACCTGCGGTCAAACAGGATTGCTGTTTCACTGTGTCGAGTGTTATTTGGTACGGTCAACCTCAGCGCCGCTCTACTTCTGGCAACCCTTCTTTCCGAGGATCTCGATGTGTCGAAGCGTAGAGGCTACGGAGGTCAGCTCGATAGCACCCTTGTTAGTCACTTAATTAGTTTTTAACGCGTAAAACAGTTGACCTAGTCCTTAAGCACCAGAGATGCGTCAGCGACTGCCAATGTGTAGCTGCGACTCCGAGTGCCGTGAGTGCTTGTGATGTGTGGAGATCAGAAAAACCCTGCTTCTCTTCGACAGGTAGTCTCGGACAGAGCTCCATGACGGAAAGCCTGGGGAGTATCGACCCTACGATTACACGCGCGCAAACCATTGTGGAACACTCTGGCTTACTCGAAGAGATTGAGGTTGCGGCAGGCGCTCTTGTTCCATCTGTCCGACTCCCTCTCGCCGTCACTAATGTCGTAAACAACGCGCTTCGCGTCGTCAAAGACGGCTAGCGGGCCGGTCGCCATACTTCCTCCGTCTCCTTGGTAAGTTTGACCACGCAATGTAGAGCATACGGTGACCAGAATCTCTAGGGCCCCATGTCAAGTGCTGCCTCGGACTTATATACGTGAGTGGACGGGATCTACGTTGGCCATCTCTCACTAGCTAGACAGTGAACAACGTCAGCAAGGCGGTCAAAGCTTGTGTCACTAAAGCACGGTTGCCCCTCGATCGCCACAATCAAGCGGACGTAAACAAGTTCTTGAAGAAAGGCTATTGTAATGCGACTGAGCCGATCGATAACTTGCGGTCCCTCGGTAAGTTGGCGGCTCCTTGTTCCGTGTCTGATACCTCAAAGACCATGGATAGGGAAAGTGGACGGCGTGGAAGTCTTTGTTGGTCCAGGTGATATCCCTCCCCCATCAATTCGCTTCGTATGCTGAACGTGTCGCACCTTTCGAATAGGCGTTTCCGAAGCCGATACTTTGATGACGCGGAAGCATGAACAACTCTCTCTCTTCGTGCGCATCATCACGCCCATCGCCAAGGTGTATAAACTCCCTCTGGACTCGGTCCACGTAACTACGGGGTGCATCGCGTTCAATTGCAAAGGCGTTGTATACCTCAACCTGGGATACTTTGAAGCATGGCGTGAGTCCGGTGCTGACCTGAAATCCTGTTCACTCAGCTGAGTGTCTGCATGTAATTAGACTACCAAGACGTGAAAGGGGGCAACGCGCATCGAGCACTCTCGTCATGGTACGTACGCGTATCCCGTTTGTCTCGGCGTGATGCTGATTGACGACGTGCGTGCTTTGACCTAGGTTCCTGACGGTCGCGCACGAGATTGCACACAATCTAGTGGCGAGTCATGGTTTTCGGCCATCTGTGAGGCGCACATGGGAGCGCTTTCTCGGCTGCTCGGTGCGCCCGCTCCCGAGCCGGTCCAGGCTAGAGCTAGTCGTGTGGAAACCCATGTGGCTGGGTGATCAACGGACCAACAGGGTTGAAACCATGCCTGGATCCAACAGTACTATGATACCTTCATACAATTGCTTTGTTCAGTTGGTCTACAAGGAAGCAGACAATCTGGTCATAAGGATTGTTACATTTCTAGCCGGGCAGGCTTGGTTGTGGCGCGTCAAAACTTCTGCACCGTGAACTGTGATCGGCCAGAATTTTCTGTGGCCGACCTGTATGTTCTCTCACTGTTCCAGTTCTTTGTGCTGACTCGAATGCAAGGTTGGATTTTGACTGGCCGACCTCGGTCGCTCGGTATGGACCAAGCCTCAGTTACTACACTAAGTTTTTCACGCCAAGGCGGCGCTGGGTTATCGCGACAAACAACTGCAACGGGGATACGAACCGTTGACACATCTCTTGGACGACCCCACGCGTTATTCAGCGCATTTCACCATGAGTGTCCCCAGTTGCATGTTGCCGTTCGACATACTGCCTTGCACGCAAGTTCTCAGTAACCATAGCTATGCAGGTCACGTATAGGTACGACATAAAGAGCGGAGAGACGTTTGTCTTGTCCGAGTCTATGCACCGTGCTACGGACATCCTGGGAAGTGTTTCTACACCCGAAATATGTGCTCTATGTACTGCATTTCCATTCGGTGAGTTTTCTTCATCCTGCCCGTTTCCTCCTGGTCGTTTTTATGACATAGTGAAGGTGCTTCCATCGTGGTTGCCGGGAATGGGGTGGAAGTCCGAGGCTGCTGAGCGCAGACATCTGCGCGTTGAACACGCCTCACATTTGAGTCAAACAACGCATCGTACGCAGAGAAATCCAAACTCTTGTGTGTGGCTCGGACGCGATCATCCGACATCGTGTAGACGATGATGCAAAAGACCCGGAACTCGCACGAGCGATCGAAGAGTCTGCTGGGACACTGTTTGTAGGTGGTTGTCCTTATCGCGTCTTGTTCTTCCAGGGTTCGTTCTATCGTTGTATATCTGGCGTTCTCGCCTAACACGCTCACAAATAGATGTATAGGGTATTTCTGTCGTTGGTATATGAAGGGTCGAGTCAATGACCGCTAAGATATCGTTTCCGGGAGTCGTTTTCGGTGCGTCCGGTAGGACATTTCATGATCGGATCCCTACACTAATCGATCGACGGCACCGAACGTCTACGGTTCCGTCGCAGTACGCCGGAAAACGACCCCGGATGGCCACGAAGCACCAGGGGGGGAGCACGTCCAAGACGTACCCACCACCAGTGACGCGGCTCTCTGACCTTTGGCAGCATCGACACCCGCGTCGAACAGATGTTCGCAATGCCGCTCTGTCATCCCGAGACTTGCTTGCATACGGGCATACAGCTTCCAAGGGAGGCATTGGGCCGCCAGGGCGTGGCAGGACGCTGTTGGCGAACGCGATCGCGGGGGTTAGTTCCGTCGGTCCCTTTTTTCTTTGGGTATGCTCACCCGTGGGCAGGAACCGGGCGTGATTTGTATCAGTATACCGTGTGGGCTGGGCATCCGTTTGCGTGGTCATCAATCGCCCGACTTCTGCTAGTTCCCCGGTAGAGGGCACCGCGTTAACGGGTTCGTTGGACGGCGAGGGCTGCGGTGTTGGTTCGACGGCGTAGAGGTTCAGTTTAGCTCGTACATCCATACCTAGTCAACCGTGACGCGTGACGTTCAAACCAGTTTCTAATAGTACAAACAGTAGCAGCAGTGTCAAGCAAGTCACGTGATAGACGAGAAGATGCACGAAGCACTCGATTCGTTGCTTTCGCTTGACGTCTCGCTACAGTTTATCCATGCCACCCGATAGGCCATCAAGCGGCTCGAGATGTTCGCCGGGTATCAAGGGACGATGGGTACGCGTGTGCGGGATACGCTCGACGAGGCGCTTTGCGAGATGTTGAGCGCACTCGGCACTCGGCACATCGCATGGGGGATCGGAATGTGAGTTTGGGATTCTGTGATGCCATCGCGCCGTTTTGACCATGCCGTAGTGCGAGCGCATGTCGACATACAAACCCGCCGAACGCGAAGGCACGATGAGCGCCGCACCGCTATTGCAAGTTTTCGGACTCGTGCACATCGGGGACACGACCCAAAGCATGTTACAGGTGTTTCCGACCAGGAAATTGTACGTATCTATGCCCCCGTTGTTCACTTCTTGCACACTGATCGGCTCCTCGTTTTCGAACCATACCCAACTTCAATTCGGCTCGTAGGCGCCACATATCGGCAAGACGGAATTTCTGAATGTCGAGGTCAGGGAGAAGAAGCGGGTTGAGAATATGCTGGGACGCAAGTGTTGATGAACTAGGTACGTACACACGTCGATGTACGATTTGA
>JBBPOC010000768.1:0-13868 GCA_038091235.1 Tylopilus rubrobrunneus | reverse complement strand
TGAAGACCTTTCTAAAGTGGTAAAACACTGGTATCAACCATGGTGGCAGATTTCGCTGCTTTGTGTTGATTTCTTCGATGATAACTCAAGTTTATTGCATGGTAAATAAAATTAAGTTTCAGTGATGTCAAGGCTCGTTTTGAACACCTCGGTCAGCTATCCGATCTCGATGACGCAACTCTGTTATTTAAGGATGCAATCAGCCTCCTGCCGGCTGGTCACCCCAACCTGCCCGGCGGCCTTGACAGCCTCGGTGACTGCTTCAACATTCGTTTCGAACCCCTCGGCGACCTTGGAAAAGCAATTTCGTTATTTTCGCACGCTGCTTCCACCCCCATCGGTCCTGCCTCGGCTCGATTTCATGCATGTCGGGGTTGGATATCTTGCGCTCGTCGTATCTCCCATCCCTCTCTTCTCCACGCCTACTCAGCTGCCATTAGCCTCTTGCCTCAGTTGGATTGGGTTGGCCAATCTCTATCAAACCGTTATCATATACTCATTGAACGTACTGACATTGTGCGGGAGGCGGCGGCGGCAGCTCTTGACTTGGGATTCCCTGAAACCGCCGTGGAGTGGCTCGAACAAGGGCGTTCCATCATTTGGGGGAAGGCACTTCAGCTGCGCAGTTCCGATGAAAAGCTGTCGTCGGCTCATCCGGATCATGCGCGTAGACTTCACGAACTGTCTGTCGCGTTAGACAGTGCTGGCGCCACTCATGAAAAGTCTTTATCAGGGCTGGCGGACATTTCTATTACAGGTTTTCGTCCCACAGAGTTCTTGGATCGATTGAAACATCAGGCTGACCACCGCATTGAGCTCGCCCTTCAGCGAGATGAGCTGCTCCGCGAGATTCGGCGCTTGCCTGGCTTCGAGCATTTCCTGTTACGCAAACCGTTCTCTCAGCTTCGCACTTCGGAACACCCTGGACCGGTCGTCATTCTCAATGCTGCGGAATCTCGCTGCGATGCACTCATTGTTCTGGCCGACATCCACCGTGCAATCCACGTCCCCCTTCCCAAGTTCACTGCCAAACGATGCACCGATCTTCAGCATTCCATGAAAGGATTCCGTCGTGGATTAAGAGACGGGAAAGTTGTGAGCAAGGACCGGGCCAGTTGGGAGTCCCTCTTGTCTCCATTGTGGAAATGCGTTGTCAAACCGGTCTTGGATGCACTAGCGCTTTCGGTACGTAACATGTCCGAGTCATAGACTGTTCAATCCGTAGCTAATCATTCCAAACCTGCAGACACCCGGGAACTTGTCACGCATATTTTGGTGTCCAACAGGCCCTTTCCCTCTCCTTCCTATCCATGCAGCTGGTTTCTACGACAGCGATCATTTGGGGGCTGGGCACAAAGTATTCGACTTTGTTGTCTCGTCATACGTCCCTACACTTTCCATTCTCGCCCCGTCGCGCGACCTTACAGTGCTAGCAAGCTGCCACCTCCACCTCCTTGCTGTTCATCAGCCGCCCTCAGACGGCCATTCGCCACTTCCAGGCGTCGACGCCGAGTTGAGATACCTAAAGGACCTCGTACAGAATTCTCCGTTGGCAAAAACCACCCTCCTCGAGTCATCCGTCGGCACAGTCGAGGAAGTACTTGGGTTGATGAAGGACGCAGACTGGGTTCATTTTGCGTGCCATAGGGTCCAAGATGGCCTGGATAGCGGGCTCTGTCTTGCTGATCGACGACGCTTGAAGCTACGTGATATAGTAGGGTTATCACGTCCACGCGGCGGGCTCGCCTTTCTCTCTGCATGTCAGACAGCAAAAGGTGAGGAGCGTCTCTCAGACGAGGCGATCCATCCATATGGCAGCGGGGATGTTGTTTGCGGGGTACGGAGGGGTGATTGGGACAATGTGGTCGATCAGCGATCACCTTGCACCCCGAGTTGCTAAGGACGTATACGAGGAACTGTTTCGCGACGGCAGGCCGGATTATCGAGATGCTGCACGAGCACTTCACGACGCCGTTGGGCGTCTTCGCGATAGAAAGGTGTCGTTTGTCGACTGGCTTCCATTCATTCACGTAGGTCTTTGAACATCCAGATGTAGTAATGAATTATCCAACGCCGTGATAAATATTACACATGTAAAGCAAAAAAACCAGTCTTGTACACTGGATCACAATTCAGTACGTGTGCCGCGGCCACGTTCGGCACCTGCCAGTGCTTGGCGGGTACATGTATACAAGCAATTCCTTCAACCTTTACGTACTGGCAGTCATGATCATAATATCATATCAAGGAATGTCGACACAGGGTATATGAGAAACAACCGGCCAAACAACACGGTAAGAACGATGATGCTCCCTCAGGCTGAAGTACTCACAACTGACACACTTCAAGCTGCCAAGGAAATTCAAGACACCCCAATCCACTAGAAAATCGTTCATTTTACATCTCGTGTCAGTGAGAAGCTTCAAATGTTTGATCCGAGGTACTCACCTCGGGCATAATGGCTCACAAATACCTTGCGTGCTCTGCAGGAGGCAAGTCAGGGCTCTCCAACCATTTCCGGAAGTTGGATAGCAAGCGTCGCATTTCACTTTGGACAGCTTCTGGCGCTTGTTCCGCCGCCGATAGGAGATCCTCCAGCGGAACAGATAACAGGTATTTCACCACGCCCACCCTTCCCTTGATGATTGCAGCTTGCAGCGGTGTAACTCCTTGCGCATTGGGTGTCTGGATGGTGCAGCCAGAAGCAACGAGGGTCTCGACGATGAGACGACGGTGTTCAGGGGTATATTCGCTCTGTATTGCCGTGAATAGGATGTCGGTGGGAAGAGCGACGGTCAACTTGAGGAGATACTTCATGGTATTGAGAAGACCTCGCTCCACAGCATTGTGCAGCGGTGTTTTCCCCATATTGTTCGGCATCATAGGATCGCAGCCACGCCGGATGAAGAACATAACAACATTGAGAGCGGCACGATCGACATATCTGTCGTATGTACAATCGTGAAGAGATGTACTCTCAGCACCTGTTGCGAAATGCAACACGGTATCTCCATTTGATGCTTTCGTCAGGACGCTTGCTCCTTGTCTGATAAAATATCGTGCAATGGCAAGATCACGTTGTCGAGCTGCAAAGTGGAGGGGAATTTCTCCGCGAGAATTGGCTTTGAGAGGATCACAGCCATAATGGACGAGGAGCCTTACAGCCTCCAAAATGCCAAACTTAGAGCACTGTAACGCAAGGTGAAGCGCGGTGTTTCCGTCGCTGGTGTGTGTGAGAAGATTGACTCCCTTGGCAAACAGGAAGCGGATCATATGCGCTGTACCCCAAAGCGACTGGTCACGATTGAGGCTGACTCGGAGGATGAGGTCGGGAGGGATAGTTGCGCCGAGGGTAATGAGGTGGTTTGCAGCAGAAACGTGATCTCGTTCGATGGCAATGTGCAGAGGAGTGACTCCACGAGAATCAGCTTCCAGGGGATCGCAGCCATATTGGATCAAAAGCTTCACGGCCTCCAGAACACTGCCATCGTCGTTGGAGCTCTGCAACGCCATGTGAAGCACTGACTCTCCATTGCTGCCGCGCGCGAGAAGATCAACCCCGTTGGTGGAAAGGAAATTAATCATGGATACTGTGGTCCAGCACGACTGATTACCATTTAATATGATAAGGAGGTCAGGAGGGACAGGGGAACCGAGGGTAAGGAGGTATCTTGCAGCAGAAATGTGACCTCTCCTGACAGCAGCAAGAAAGGGGGTAATTCCACAGGAATTGGCTTCGTTGGGATCACAGCCATAACCGACCAGGATTTTCACGATCGCCAGAGCCTCATCATCACGGAGTTCAGACCCCAACACGATATGAAACGCAGAATTCCCGTCACTAGCGCGTGCAATAACACTGACTCCGTTTTCGAGCAGGAAGTGAACCAAGCGTGCTGAACATCTCCATTCTTTACAATCCAGTCTAACAAGCAGATCAGGAGGAATAGATGCGCCGATCGTGAGGAGGTGTCTGACAACAGAAACGAGGCCGTTCTGAACAGCGAGGTGGAGTGGGGTCTGTCCGAGAATATTTGCTTCGAAGGGCCTGCAGCCGCAGCTGACCAGCAATTTCATGGCCGATAATGCCTTATTTTCGTCGTATGTGGACCACAACATGATGTGGAGCACAGAGTCGCCATCATCAGTGTGTGCGAGGACATTGACCTCATTCTCGACTAGGAAGGGGATCATATTTGCTGTGTGCGAAGACCACGTGATAGCGTGCGGGGCGACGAGTAGATCAGTAGGGATAGATGCACCGAGTGTGAGAAGGTATCTGGCAACAGAAACGAGGCCGTTTTGAACAGCGAGGTGGAGTGGGGTCTGTCCGAGAATATTTGCTTCGAGGAAATCACAGCCGTGATTAATTAGCAATTTTGTGGCTACCAATGCCTTGTCATCATCATATGTAGACTGAAGCATGACGTGGAGCACCGAGTCCCCGTCGTCAGTGTGTGCGAGGGCATTAACACCATCCTCGACTAGGAAGGGGTTCATGTCCGCTGTGTCCAAAGTCCATCCTGGAGCGTGCGGCGCGACCGGTATATCAGCAGGGACAGATACACCAGAGGTGAGGAGGAATCTGGCAACAGAAACGAGGCCATTTTGAACCGCGAGGTGGAGTGGGGTCCGTCCGAGAATATCTGCTTCGAGGGGATCACAGCCGCAACTAACCAACAATTTTGTGGCCACCAATGCCTTTTGATCATCGTATGTGGACCGCAGCATGATGTGGAGCACCGAGTCCCCGTTGTCAGCGTGTGCGAGGACATTAACACCATTTTCGACAAGGAAGGGGATCATATCTGCTGTGCGCGAAGACCACGAGACAGCGTGCGACGAGACGAGTAGATCAGCAGGGATAGATACACCAAGGGTGAGGAGGTATCCGGCAACAGAAACGAGGTCGTTTTGAACAGCGAGGTGGAGTGGGGTCTGTCCACAAATATTGGCTTCAAGGGGATTGCTGCCATATCCGACCAGGAGTTTGACAGCCTCCAGAGTGGTAGTATCATTTTCGCAGCGCTGCAACACGACATGCAGGACAGAGTCTCCATCGCTGGTGTGTACAAGAACGTCGACCCCATTTTCAACCAGGAAGTGAACCATGGGTGCTGTAGCCCAGCTCGACTCATCACGATTCAACATGACAACTTGAAACAGGTTAGGAGAGAGAACTGCGCCAAGTGTAAGGATATAGCGAGCAATTGAAACGTAGCCTCGCTCAACCGCGATATGAAGAGGGGTTGTTCCACGAGAATCAGCTTCGAGAGGATCACAACCATTATCAACCAGGATTTTTATGGCGCCCAGAGCATTGTTTTCGTCATCAAAGTGCCGCAAGACGATGTGGAGGGCAGGATCTGTGTCATTGGTATGCGCAAGAACATCGAGTCCATTTTCAACCAGGAAGTGGATCATGCCCGTTGTTCGCCAGTTTGACCAATGGCCCAAAGTGACAAGCAAGTTAGGAGGGAGAAGCGCGCCGCAGTTAAGGAGATACCGAGCGACAGAAACATAGCCATGATCAACCGCGATCTGAAGAGGGGTATTTCCACGGGAATCAGTTTCGAGGGGATTACAACCGTGATCAACCAGGACTTTCATGGCCTCAAGAACCTCGTCTTCGTTGTCTACAAACATCAGGGCAGTGTGGAGGACAGAGTCTTCCGTGCCGGCTCGTTGCGTAAAATCGACATCTTGTTCGAACAGGAAACGGATGACGGGTGCTGTGCACCAGCGCATAGCCTTCTCATGGTCCAATGCGGCAATCATATCAGGAGGGAGCGGAGCGTTGGGTGCTTGAAGGAGATATCGTGCAACGGAAATGTAGCCTTGTTCGACCGCGGTGTGAACAGGGGTTTTTCCCAAGGAATCTCTCTGGAGGGGATCACAACCATGACAAACCACGAATTTTGCAGCCTCCAAAATATCATCCTCGTCGGCATCATCAACCCAGTATCTGATACTGCCTCTGGCACCCCACAGGATGGCATGGAGGACAGAGTCTCCGTCGCTCGTGCGCGCGAGGATGTCTGCTCCGTTGTCTACAAGAAACTGGATCATGCGTGCTGTCTTCCATCCACCCGGGTACTGGTGCAGGGTGACGAGTATGTCAGGAGGGAGGGGGGAGCCGAGGGTGGTAAGGAGATATTGCGTGGCAGAGGAGTAGCCCTTGGCGACTGCAAATTGAAGAAAAGCATTTCTGATCAAGTGGGGCGTAAAACGTTCATCGGTAACTTGAATGAATCTCCGTATAATTACGATCAGGTCTTGTTCAGTGACATTTCGCGAAGTCAACAATTGGTTGGACTTTTTATCTGCAAGTAAGACTGCCTCGTTTAGACAGCTATGCATGCTCTCCGCAAGGTCGTCGGATTGTAGCAGTACCCTCGCAACAGACGATGGGACCGCATGAAGCACATCGGGGGCGTTGAAAAAATCATCCCGTTTAAAGAATGAATCCATGAACAAATGCGGGGGCACAGTACTCCCTTCTTCCACGAACAGGGTGACCATCGCATAATGCCGATTCCGGAAAGCAACCTCAATGGGCAAGGATTGGCGGTATCCAACAGTTTCCCAGCCTTTCTGGTTCAGTCTGGCCCCTCGCGACAGCAGAGCACGAGCATGTTCATCTTTGTTAAAGTGCGCGGCATACACAAGTGGATTTGTGCCCTCCTTGGATTTGAGCGGGGGATAACGAAAGAGTACGATCGGGAGCGGATTTGGAGCGAACGCAAGAAGAATATAAAAGAGGAGATCGTGTCTCGCTGTGGGCCAACGTAGTCTTTCGCTGGTTATCCATCTAGCAGGGGTGTACACATGATCCCATATCCAGGAATGACATTGAATCGCGTCTGCAAGCACTGTGATATCGGGCAAGACTGATTCGAAGGTTGATCCAAGATACCCAAAGTGATCAAGAGCATCGTCCAGCACGTAGTCGAGCAGTGGCTGTGATGGGAGATGGAGTACAACCCTACGCTGAGCTGGGATGTCCGAGTCGGTCCTACCTGAGCGGGAGGGGTTGGCCGGCGCAGTTCTTTGTGAGCGATTGAGGCATATGGCAATATAGCACATACACGACCGCGCTAGTAGTAAGTGTGCTTGCTCCAAATCGATGTAATACCGTGGTAGTCTGTCGCGGGCGAACCTTCCTACAAGGTACTCCTACACCAAGAGGGTCAGCAGTACTCAAACCAGCGAACCACCCGCAAACTCACTTTAACGCTGGAGTGAGCTAGAGTGATGATCCCCGTTCTTTCTGTGTACATCACTAGGCTCCCGCACGCATCTAGCAAGGCCCCACTGCGCATCGGTCCGACGTCTAAATCCAGTGTTTGCGTCCGAAGGTTGATTGACAACGCCTCCATTATTTCGGATAACCTCAGTGGCCGTAGCGCAGCCACGAGCCAAACCAGTGCCCGTCGTGCCAGCTTTCCTTCCAGATCCTCCGTATCAACCGCGCGAAGAATTCTCTCGTATGTTTCTTCGAGCCCCTTGGGTAGGTTGTCCAGGGCATTGCGAACCTCTTTCCTGGTCGTGCACCGATCGAGTGTGTCGATTGAACATTGCACCCAGCGAAACCTTAAAAGAAGGGCACTCAGTCTCTACGTATAGGTAAAAAACAGGACACCCTACATGCCATCTGCCTTCTTGCACAATGTGGAGCGGATCTCTATCTTGAAACCTGGATTGAGGTCTCTTAGCTGTTGCCGACCGTGCAGTTCTCGAGTCACATGCAATTCGATGTCCGCCGATAGTTTGTCTGCCATATCTTCCATTGACACCAATGTAACCCCCAAGAGATCATGCGCGATGGTGTGCAAGGGACGGCTGGTGACAAAGAGTCGTACTTGTCCTCTGATCACCATGAGAGTTTGGATGAGTTGCCTGACGTCCTGGCACTCATCAAGGGCATCCACGACAATAAAAGGTTTATGACGAAGAACGCCGGAAACACGAGACGCAAATTCTGCGAGTTTCTTCGCATTCTTGATTGTGCCACCTCCCCATTCCTTTGCCTTGAGCAAGTCATCGAGTATATCTCCAAAGTCGACGGAGTGACCACGAAGTTGATGAAATATCTGGTATAAAACCGAGCGCATGACTTCTGCAGAGCTTGTAGACCTTTGTGTTTGGGAATCGCAGTAAAAGGATACAAGGATTTCTCCCTTAGGCAGTGCGTTCCTGAGGGTATCTATGACAAATGACCTGAAGCAAACTTAGTATCATTGGAAGGAATGGAGTATAAACATACGCCAATACAGATTTACCCGCCCCGGCTGGTGGTTACAACCAAGTGAGCGAGTGATGGCCAGCAAAAAATGGGAGGTATCACCTTTGCCCCGTAACCATAAGAACGTACTCCCCCCTTCCTTCCACGTTCGATACTGGGTTGTGTCGAAAAGCCATTTACATGTGTCCTCTTGGCGAAGTGAAAGTGTGGCATCATGTTTTTCGGCGCAATCCAATCCGTCGAGCCACTTCAAGATTTCTTCAAGTTTTTTTTCTAGCAGAGAACGTCAGTATGGTCGTTTATAAATGCATTAGATAATCATCACCTTCCTCTCCTTTATGTTTGTCGGTCTTCGCCTCATGCCTCCCTCGTGTGACTATATGACCTCCTTTCAGGCTGCCGTCAACCGTCTCCAGTATGCTAGTCGTGCTAAGCAATCATTATAAGATGCTCATTCGTAAAAGTAGTGCAGGGCGTACTTATTGTCGGCATAGAGGGGCGCTTGGGCTTCTCCGATGTCGTTCTCCACGTGGCTACATTGCTCAACATTCTGATCCAGTGGTACGGAAGAGCTAAACCTCAATTAGCGAGAGGGTAGGCCCACATAGCAGTAAAATTTACTCGACTTCCATCTTGGCAGGAACCCTCGGCTCCAGAACGGCGAATTCCCCTCGAACTTTACTGTCTTGATCTTGGGTTACATCCTGTCGCTTCTGGACAGCCCTCTCGTTCCTGCACGACGCGAATGAACGTTCGCCATCTCGACAATGGAAAAAACTCACCAGATCTCTGTTGAGGATAAGAAATGGAACCATCCTTTGCATGAATTGAACAAACCGGCGGCTTCCTTGATTTTGTCCTGCGTGGTAGTCGAACTCCGTCGTCTTCCAAACATCCGAGGCATCCGTGAAAAACCGGACGAGGTATCTTGGCACTGGAGCAGACCTTCCATCCGATTCAACGTGTTCAGGCACTCTTGCGGTTCATTTGTATCGAGCCAATCTTGTATTTGGGCGTCGATTACAAGACTTCCGTCGCGTGGTGCTTCAAGAACACCTGCGAGACGAGTGCAAGCGACAGAAAGTCGTCGCATGTCCTTTTCCAACTGAAAATGACAGCGCGCAACGCCGTTCGAATCCTTGATATCGGCATACGCGTTGGCAGCAGCGACGACTTGGTCTGAGGCAGATGCGATTTTGAGGAAAATCTTGCGAGAACGCTCCATAGACGATGAACGAAAGACAGCCGCCGCTTTGCAAGACGAACCCCACAGGAAGTTCACAGGACCTTGCACTGTAACTCCGATGTTCACATGGGTTCACACGCAAATGCATTCGCCCCTGTCCTGTGCGAACTCTGGCACGGTTAGATCGTCACCCAAAATCATTGTATGGGTTACTTACGTGATGATGTTGGCGCTCGTCAATGAGAAGAGAGTTCCTTCGTCATTGCAATTTCCTGCGGACTCAACTGTTCATTAAGACAGTGAAGGGCATAGAAGCGACAAATACACCAACGATAAATGGTAGGTCTGCAACGGCCCCCGCTAAACGAGGTTCATAGGGCTTTTCGGTCAAGATTCCATCCCGCATGACATCCAGGCCATGTCCCGCGACTTTGCAGTTCGTTTACCATTTTACGCATCATTCACCGGTCGTTCCGGCAAATATGCGAAGCGCGTACCCGAAAGTATCCCTGGAGACCGATTTACTCCGTACAACAACTTGTCCCATGGCACCTCGCGCAAACACTGTAGTGTGTCCTTCACACCCGCGCACCAGGTCTCGGTGACGAGTGCGTCGTAGTAACGCTGTCCGTGGGTGATGTCACCTACAGGTGTAAGCACCCCACCTTGTATAATCCCCACTCCGAAATGACCTTTCGTATCGCCTCCATCCGTCACATGTCCAATGCAACGCAGATGGCACTTGAACTGTGTCCCGTGCTATACCCTTGTCAGGCGCGATGTGGAAAACAAACCACGGGAGAATACTCACATGGTTACTTTGGTAGGTTCTCCTCCGAATGCTCCGACGTAATTTTGTACCCAACGGAGGGCGAGGTGTTCTGTCGGAGACTGCTCAGTTATTTGACCCGCACGACGATCTTCACATACGGTTTTGAAGGCCAAGATTGCCAACACTGGCGTCATTGATTTCTTGGCTCGCAAGGAACTTGAACCGAACACTAAATGAAGCGACCCGTAAATAGAATGTGTGTCGGTTTTGTTCGGGATACTCACTGCCCCGACTATTTCATACCGACCATTGAGTTATTTCACGGTCACGCGTACGATGCGTGCTCACCGATAGATAATACTGACATACACCACCGGGATACCGAGGGAGAGAGCCCTGTCCACGTCTAAGGCACCATCCTACTATTGCCATATGAGTGAGTGTGATGAACGTCCTGATCGTACACATTCTTCAACTTTAGCACTCACAGTGGTGCACCGTGCAGCATGAATGCACCTGGCAAAATGAACTGTTCATTCGGGCATGGTGGATACGTTCCGTTACTCTCAATCTCACCACAATTACGGGCAGCTTTGACTCGGGCGTCCGAGTCACCCCGGCAGGGACGATAGCGTTGATTGTCAGACCTATTACATCCCTTGGCATCGCAGAAATGAACATAAACGCACAATCTTCAGAAGACGTTGCGGTGTCGAGAATCAACGCGTCCAAGTAGTTGACTGTATCGGTTGAGAGATTTGATGACCAGAACTGTAAGAGAGGCTGTTGTGGAAACGCAGGTCCTGTTTCGGGTCAGAGGAGCATCCAATGAGCAAAGGCGCTCCAGAGCGATCAGTTGACGTACACTGGATAGGCATATTTTAGTATTAGTTCGTCGCTCGGTGTGTGTGCAATCATCATTTCAGCAGAATGCAATATGGCATAACGCACCTACTAGTTGTAGGAGTCAAAAGCCTACTACTAGTAATTGCCAGTGCCAGCGCCACTGGCAGTGTCTGGCGCAGTGCGGGTCAAGTGGCGGTGTACTGTCTTATCCGAGAGTCAGATTTATCACAGAACTGGCCAATATAAGGAGCTGAACGGGAAAATTAACATTGCGAATCGCAATTGGCGACTCGGATGTGGGTCGCCCGCCGGCGGGACACGGCGTTTGCTTATCAGGGGCTACATTTCCCACGATCTTGGGGTACGATAGAAACCTTGTCAAGCAAGGTGATATCTCGTCACCAGTCACCTAGAATCGGGTCACTTCGGTTCACTGGGCCGCGATCCCATTTTAAAGACAGAGAAGGAAGTGCTCATGTGGTTCCAACACTTGCTGCTCGCATCTTGCTCCCATGCCCAACCTTCGGCTCGCCGTGCTGCTCTGCGAGAATTTTATCGTAAAATCGCCTGACGGCGCAGAAGACATTAACTACACCCAGATGTATCATCAGTTCTTGGCAGAGTCGCTTGCAGAAATCACCTCGGGTATAACTACCATCTGCCACCAGTCTGCTATGGGATCTCACCATCAACCCATGCAGAGGTGACTTTCGCATTCGATAGTTATGATGTCGTCAACGACATGGCCCACCCTTCTGAATGTGTCCATTATGACGGTGTCTTGATCAGTGGCTCCCGTTCGTCTCTATCCCTTTACACTTTATCCTCTCTGTGATCTTGTTTCGCAGGTGCGTGTGTCAACGCTGACTTCCCTTGACTCGGATATGCCACCCGCCGAGATGACGTCCATTCAAGTGCTCGCAGCGCAGGCACACCCCAAGTTCACAGAACATATAATGCGCACGATATTAGGGTATATCGCTGGCGCTTTACCACAAGTCGATCTCGACAATGCGATTAGCAAGGTAGGCAGGGCGATGTGGGAGGTGTTGGGGGTGACGTCGAAGTATTAGGGATGGAAACTGAAGCTCCTTATAGTTGAGTACTAACATGCACCACGATCGGACATGCGCGTCAGGTTTTCGGCAATGACACACTGTTCAACAGTATACAATTCACCAGATGGGTCCGACTGATACATTCGCGTGCTTAGAACACTTGGGGTGGAAGTTTGCGAGAAGCCCTGGCAAGTACTCAGAGACTTCACCTGAGCTAATCAGACCCGCATTCTCACGTCTGAGTAAGTAAGCGAGACTCTTTCAAGTTTCCCACCTCTCTGATGGAACAAGACTCTGAGCTTCTGCATCTCGTCGTTTTTCGCACCGACCCACCTCTCCCTCTAGGCCCTACCTCGGGCTTTTGCCCATTCCCTGCCTACCATCACCACTTCGCTTACTACGACATCCCCCGAGCCTCACTCATACTCAGTACCCTCGTATATCATTCTTTTGAATCTCCTCAGAACCGTAGCACCGCTCACTAGTGTCCGGCCTGCGGCGTTCAACTCCCCTCGAAGGGCCCGCTCCGCACGCGTTCAGGTAGGGTAATTGCCTCGAAAGAGAGCTTGCAAGCGAGCGAGCAAAGTAATAAGTACGTTGTCGACCCTCAGGCTGCCCATAATTGACCGACGTGCCCAACCAAGCGCAAAATTGGCCACGACGTCAAGCCGGCAGCCATCGCACCCCGGCTACTACATGTACATACGCTTATACTGTAGTTTGCCCAAATCGTGTGCGTCTGAATGCGGCCCGAGCCCCGGATATTTATCCTTTTTGCGTCCTAACTCAACGTCCACGCAGACCACACCGTTTGAAATTTTGAACTTTAAATTTCCCCCGAGTCACCGGCGTTGCAGCAAGTTGGGTGATGGGTATAACAGGTAGTCCATCACCTTGTCAAAATGCAGACCAAAGAAATGACGTACCTATCAGTCTCGCGGTTGCTCTCTCGGGCATAATCGTCGTTCCGCGGATTTGAAGAAACAGGGAGACGAGTTACATTGGCGAGGTGGTCGATCTAGACCGTCAAGCTCTGGCACTTTGCCCACCGGGCCACGGAAATCGAGTTGTTGCATTGAATTCCCTTGGAATCCACCTTCGCTCTCGATACAATCAACTCGTTGACTCGCAGGATCTTGAGGAAGCCATTGTCGTCGACTCGGACAGAGAGGCACTTGATCTTTGTCCGAAAGGACACCCAGAACGCCCCACATCTTTGACAAACCTTGCCATTGATCTTTCGACTTGGTACAACCTGCTGGGTGGTATACAGGTTCTCGAGGAGACCATGGACCTCGACAGAGAGGCACTTGACCTTCGTCCGGAAGGACATCCTGACCGATTGCGGTCCTTGGGCAACCTTGCACGCCATCTTCGTGCTCGTTTCATAAGATCAAGGCATACAGAGGATCAGGAGGAGTTTTTCAACCTCTATGCTCAATTGTCCCATCTGTCCCAACTCTTCTGCAGATGTTGTCGTCGCTAAAGATTGGATTAAGATGGCTGAAGAATTCCAACATCCCACACTGCTTCTGGCATATGAAACCGTCCTCCGACTACTCGTTCAACATCTAGCCGCTCTGCCGTCTTTGCCTAAACATCACGTCGTCCTGAAGGAGCTCACATCGTCGATCGCGGTAGATGCCTTTTCCGCGTGTCTTCGTAGCAATGCTCCTCAGCGCGCAGTTGAGCTCCTCGAACAAGGACGCAGTGTGTTTTGGAATCAGCTTACTCGCCTTCACTCTCGGCTGCATGCTGTCA
>JBBPOC010000767.1:0-13871 GCA_038091235.1 Tylopilus rubrobrunneus | reverse complement strand
ACAAGCTTTCCCTCTCTCGCGAACCCCCCCCCCACCCTCGGCGATCAACCCCCCTGCGCTCCCTCCCTTTTATTATCCACGGCCCTCTCTGGCGTGCCCCAAGAAGCATTTATTGAGGGCCACACCCCGATGTACTGGGCCATAGTCAACTATCGACCGGAGTTGCTTGTGGCGTTGTTGGTCCACTCTCGACCGTTAACCGCTCAGGCTATTTCAGATATTCGGCCCGCGTGCCTCATCAGCTCGAATCAGATGCTGTTCCATCCAACTCGTGTATGTCGTCCTCCATTCCACAAGACAGAGGGTATTCAGATTCCAAGCCTGCGAACAGGTATGTTCCATCTAGTTTCCCGTCGTCTTAAAGGAACTCGGGCGACATGTTTGACAGCTTCTGATAACCTGCTTGTGGGTAATCGGCCCCTGGATGCGATCCACGTACGACAGATGAGCGACGAAGCGTTTATCGTTTCCTTTGATATCTCTCTTTGGCAAAAACGAATCAAAGCAATTGGTCAAGTCAGCATTGAGTTTATAGCATCCGGTGAGTCATATCTTCGTTTCGATATGCGCTTGCCTCCAACGAAGGCACGACAGGATGTGGTCTGTTGACTTTGTCTCTACGGGCCCTCCTTCATCTGCGTCCGGGAAACCAAAGAAACGCAAGAATACATGGCACGTCATGATCAGCCTCTTGGAATCAAGTCTACCTACCTTTTTCAATTCAGAGCTCGTCATAGACCTCATACCTCCCGTGGTTCCTCAATCAAGTCCAACCCATAGACTCAGGGAGGCACAATCCACGACGTTCTTGTCTTCATGCGACAGGGCGCACCAGAGCCGATCGTCGATGTATGAACATAACTACCATGGGAATGCAAATCTGAAACCATCTCAGAGTCATGATGCTCTCCATCTTGACGATGAAGACAGATTTTCTTCCTCTTCTGCATCCAACCTTCCGCCGCCGACGTGCTCCCTGCAAGGTTCGTCATCGTCGTCCGTGCAGTCGATTTCAGCCACGATCACTATTCAACTTGAATGCGGTGAACGCAAACTTGGTCGTCGAGCTGACGCAAATGGTAGGGACTTCAATCCTACGGACAGACCCTCCAGACCTTACGCTTTTGTGTGCAGAGCCCATGGAGGCTCCGGCCACGAAGCCCGAAACGTGGTCGGATCGCGGTGTAGGTTATATCAATTCAACCATCGCATCCCTCGGAGACGACCTTGCATCTCCGTTGCTGTCTGAGTGAGTCGTCGATCTACCGCCACGAGCCGCTTCTCATCGATGCTCCGACAGTCACTCGCAATATGTACTTCCTGATGGCACACTCAGAGGGCGGCTAGAGGCAAGACTCGTTAAGATCGAGTCATCCAAGGACTGCTAGGTCGACGAAGTGATGTATCCCGTACGACGGACTATCCATACTTGTAACTTTGTCATAATGCAGTGCCGTTTTTCTAAAGGGGATACTCAACCCCGCCGCAGTGCACAGCTGCAACATCTATGCATGTCTGCAGGCGATCACCATATATATCACTTGCTTCACAATCACGAGCCGTCGCAGTATTGAACTGAACCATCATCAGCAAACTAACCCTACACTGTACAGAGTCACACAGATGCTTGTAATGTCACAGACTCCACAGGAAGGTACCCACTACTAAGGAGATTCCTAGACCTGTGGATGACTATACAACTCGGCAGTGCTCACCTCACTGCCACTAATCTACCAGTTACCCAGAACAGTACAGACTTGTCCATGCCTGATGTAAGCAACATATGTAAGCAACACATATATTTGATCCAGGATGACAAAGCAAGGTAGCTGCCGGATGACAAATGAGGTACTACTACGCTAATCTAAAACAACCCTGAACTCGCTGTTATGGAGGACTACGCCACCCGATTGAGGATTATTACTGTGTATGCTGTTAAAATCAAGCCCGAAATATTAGATTCAATATGGCAAACCTTCCAGCAGTTGCCCATGCAACCCGCAGTCTCTTCGTTTTCGCGGCGTGCCTCGGTGATTCGTTGATCTGGCGCTGCATATCGAAGTAGCCAGTGAAAACTTTGGAGTAAACTGCGAACTCGAACTGACGGTCTTGTCGCGTGCCAGTCTGGGTGTACTCGTCAAGAGCGGCACGGAGCTGTTAAAGGACATCAGCTGTGCACGAGGGGAAACGAACGTGGGACGCACCGCAGTTGCCGCTAGGCAAACTGTGACCTTGGGAACTTCGGTGGAGAAGACCTCAGGAAAAACGGAATTGAGCGACGACGGAGAATAAAAAAAATCGGTGACGAGCGCAGCCAATCCCGGATGCGCCATGTTGTTCGTCGAACCCTAAAAATAGTGAGAAAGTGAGCGGTAAAGACTCATCATGCAAACCTCTGAATCGACACCATCTCTCAAGAATGCGGCTTGATCGACCAGCCCGCGAGCATTCGACTGATTGTCTTTGGCGTCGCAATGGGGTCCGACATTGTAGTGTTTTGACAGTGCCAGTGTTTCACGTGCCTTGGACTTGATAGTTGATCGCCAAGTCATCAAAGCCTCCCACAGCTAAGATTAAAGTCAGTATGATCATGAATTTGCTCGTAAGGTGCGTACTAGACGGCCAAGGGGGCCACGATAGTTAGGCCAATAGCCTGGGAATTTTGTCAATATATACGAGCATAGGCATGGGGAGACTTGCCTAGAGGGACGTCCTCACATTCAGCGAGGGCCTCATTGAAAATTTCCGCGGTCTTCTCGAGGAATGTAGCTCGAGGGGGGAATGGATTTTTCGTTGCAGAGTCGCACTGTGAGATAAGCTTCGCGCGTTCAATGACTTCACGAAATGCAAACGGATAAGAGCGAAGCTTGTGCGGAGGGCCATCTAGTTGGCCGTCGGGCACTGCTACATGGGTGTGAGCACCCTCAGAAGAAGGCAGGGAGTTCACGATCCTGCTTCCCACAGTATCTTCAGCGACCACCGAGACCGAATTCCGAGTAGAGAGGTGTTGGGCATCGCGGATCGCAAGAAGTCGCTCTGGCGGTGGTGCACGCGGGAACCCGTTGCGTTGATGGTGCGCGTGCACGACATCATCTGCGGAAGACTGATGCTCCGAGTCAGCAAGCAAAACGGGATCTAGGAAACAGTTAGTATTGTGACATACATGCTGACCGACCTCACCTATGAGTGAGTTATCAAAACGAGGGTTTAACCTTTCCTGCGAGTGGCGAGCTTCCTCGACGTGAGGCTCGTCGTGTCGTTCTGCCGGTGGATGTGTCAACGTTGGGGAATATGACGGTATAGGTGTACGTACCATGCATGTCTGCTGTCGTGACAGTGCTTTCAGTCAGTACGGCCGTAATGGGCGGACACACTCGAAGGCTTACCGTCCGGGTCTTCATAACGGGCTGAAGAACCTTATCGGGGGGACAGTTGAGCTTTGTATTTAAAAGACTTGGTATCGTTACCTGGTGCGCGTAAAGCTGCTTCAGCAGTCCTCTCGTCCTCATCCGGAGACGCTTCGTCGATTTCGGCTTCACGAAACCCCTCGGATTCTACCCTTCGGAATGGGAACTCTTCACGATCACCATCCGACTCAGTATCGCCATCTTCTTCCGCACGATACCTGTATGGTGGTGGAGCAGAAATGATGCCATGTGATGTGTGATTCAGGTCGTGGATGGAAACAGTTCTGGACAAGGGACGAGAGTGAGCTCGATATTTGATCTGAGAGTTCCTCAGCGGAACATTGGCCGGCTTGCTTTGAGACAAGCCAGAACCACCACGTAACACAGAAGCTACAGAGCCCCCTTGCGATACGGGGACCACAGAACCTCGCGATGCAGGGACCACAGAACTTCCTCGCGATGAAGGGACCACAGAACCTCCTCGCGACACGGGTGCAGAGGAGAGGTTTCGGGAAAGTGGGGGAACCGAGCCTTGCTGCGATAGTTGTACGGCCGAAGAAGCATTGCGGGAGGCGGGTTTATTCAACGAAGGTTCGGTGAATCCGAATCGTGAACCTGGGTGCGACTTCTGCCACGTAGGCTTTGGCTGGCGAGCATGCGCTACCGGCTCTAACGGAGAAACCTTGGTGGGCGGTGAGTCCAACGAACAACAGTAAGACCAGGGAATGGACTCACTCTGTGTTGTGCGCTCCATTTCGAGGCTCGCTGCTTGCTCAGTTCTTTCTCCGCTCCAGGGGCTAACGGGTTAAAAGGCTCGTTGACGGTGGCGATATTCGTCGAGGTGACCCTAGCGACGGACTGTGTCTGTATGCGTTCGATATTCTGCATTTGCATGATCTGGCCCCCACTACCTTTGTTCGCCCTCGAAGATCGACGAGTTGATGATTCTAGCGGTCATCTGAGGAAGTGGAATGATAGTGTAACAAATAGAACTCACTATCCGAAGAAGCCTGAAGGGTTTTCGTCTTCTTCCGTTGGTTCGAGGTGATTGCAGAGTCAACGAGCCCAGAGGAGTCCATTTCATCCATGGTCGTGGGGCGCTTGTTTAAACTGTTTGCCATGAAGAAGCCGAAAGTAAGTGGAAACAAACGCGGACGAGGACAAACACAGGCAACTCGGAGCACGAGGGAGGGGGCTGTCCTCACAGAGACCCATCTGCAATCCCCTTTATACCACCCCCATGGGACTGGAATTGGTGCGTAAGCAAGACTTATTCAGATATGGGTACATTACCTCTGGGCGCAAGCTGAATGCGAGCCGCACAACCATGCGCTGTGCGTTCGGCTTGACTCTTGTGTGTCACATCGCGAAGAGGAGTGGAGACTAAGCGCGCAGCTCCAAGTCAACGCAGGGACGTAAGAGACGGACATTATTACCTGTGGTCGAACCCCACGTACCGTGCCCTCGTTCTGTTTGCCGGAAGGAATGCGAGCTGAGCGCACGGTGTGAGAACCGCAAAACCGAGCGCGGGTGAACTTGAAGCTTGAAGGCCAGTCCATGCAGAAGGCAAAGAGGCACAAGGTGACAAGAACGGATTGAGGGATCGGGAGACTGATCAAAAATGGGTACATTACCTTTAGACGACGCGAAAGCCAGCCGTACGACCACGGGTTAATGATGTGACATGCTCGTTCTGTTTGTTGTCGTAATCGCAAAGAAGGAACACGAGTCAAAGTGTGACTCAGACCCCGACAGAAGCAGTTTTGGGCCATGCCGAATCCGGCAAAATTCCACCGAACTCTGAGTCAATACACGTACATGCGATGGCCCTACGGGGTATATAATGGATACTCCGAGTCATCTTTACCACCTAAGTAACCTTGCGCCGGACACTACGCCCTTCTGAATAGTAGTCTGATTGAGTGGGAACGGGTTTCTGGTGTACCGTGCGCCACGCTCGCTTCGCATTCGTAGCTCCACAAGGTACTTCTTCGTCAACGGTGTTGAAGGCTCTCATGAGGACGGCCGCGACGGCCGAGTGAGTGAGAGAAACGGGGTTATCAGGATCACGGGATCGTCGGACAAGGACATAGAGTTCGGAAACGAATGGCTTCATCGGCTCGAAGTACGGCGTGAAATGTTCAAACACCGTGTTCGAGAGCAGTTGACCCAGCTTCTGATCGTGTAGGGCTTGTATGTCGATGGTTGTTTTTGCTGATGCCCAATGCTTGAGGCAGGTCTGCTCGACCGTCTTGTCACAGCGAACTTCGTTAGGTGCCTGATAAAGCACACAGATCCAAACGAGAACGTAGATAAGGGACTCGAGGTCGTGTGAGGGTTTATGGACAAAGCTGCTCGTTCGATTGGTGTACTGTTGGAGGAGATCAAGTGCCATAAACGGTATTGTACCCTACATGTTATTCAGCGCCGAATAGACTGTCACGGAGAGGGTTACTCACTGTGCGATCACCGTCGGAGACGCCCTGTCCCTCCCTGTTCACAAAGGAAGCGTAATCGAAGTCGATTAGGAGTCCGCGGCGAAGTTGCTCGTTGGCGATGACGTCTTCGCGTTTATTTCGATCATCCGAGCTGGCAGGCCAGGCCGTTCGACAAACGAACATAAGAATGTTGTTGAGGCTTATATCGCGGTGAAGAATACAAAAGTTTTCGACTAGAGTAGAATGAACTGGAAGGGAGAGCCTTAGACACGGAATGAGAATTAGTGTAACAACACTTACCGTCGACGATATCAATAAAAATGGATATGAGTTCTCGCAAAGATTTGAAGTTGACGAGGGGTTCTCCAATGGGCGTGATCAGAAGACGTCGATGAATGCGTGTCTCGAATGCTGAACCAAGGAATGCAGGTCGAATATGGTCGGTTGTTTCATCAGCCCCGTTCACCCGAACCGTCCATGCTTCGACCAGCTCGGGAACACCGAGTAACCCTTTGATTTTCTCGAGAATTTGCTCCTCCGTGACTTTTCTGCCTTTGTGCGTCCAGTAGTCTTTTATAACGTATTTTTTCCCCTTGTGCTTGACAAACCAGGAACTCGTGGCCCTACCACGGATCAAGTGGCTAACGAATATGTGACGTATGACGGTGTATGGCACATCGCCAATATAGAGTAATCGAGAATTCTTGACTGCGCGGGCGGTGCGGGGTCTATAGAGAATAGAGGGAGATAACGAGGCATCGATGAACGTTGGGTCAAATCCCAACGAGGCGGGATCCCCAAAGGTGAAGACATAGATGAGACGGGTGAAAAGGTCTGCAGACTTGTGTATGTTGTGTCCCAAAGAGTGAATAGCGCCCGAGCGGTCGAAGACATGGAGACGGAAATCCTGCTGAGAAATGGACAGGGCAGGAACGAAACGTCTACAGGGTTGTGCCATAAACACAGCGTATACCTTGCGAATGATGTTGCGTCGCATCTGAGCGCTGTACTCAGAGGATGTGAACTCGAGGAAAGTTATCATGTTCTGCCACGTGAAACCGGTGTGCGGGTCAAGTTGGCCGCAGAAAACGATGTCGGGTTTGATGGTGAGTCGAGAATTCTTGATTGGTTTCGTGGCGTACTGCGAAGACCAGAGGCGCAAAGGGTAGTTTGATGTTGTCGTCGCATCCTTTGACGATGATGTTGCGAGCTCAAGTCCTGTCCAACCTTCAGGACAAGGATCATACGAGCTTGGAGGTGAGAACGAAGCCACGAGTTTGTTGAGCCAGCCAGCAAGACCAGTTTCTTCAGAACCAGGGACAGGTAGAACTATTGCTTCGATAGTTTCGTTCGTGGAAGTGTTGGGGATTGGGAGTGTCACAAACTGTCGTCTAAGCGAGCGTTTTTTTTTTAAAGATGAAGGGGCAGGTGGTGTGGTAAGTTTCTCCTGAGCAGCTACAGGCTCCCGAGCCCTCGAGCGAGTCCTTGGGCCCAAAGAATCTGCGGAGGGGTCGTCCGAGGGCTTCCGAGATGTAGAGTGATTCCTTATGCCCAAAGAATCGGCGAGAGGGTCGGCTGAGGGCTTCCGAGTCCTCGAGCGAGTCATCGGGCCCAAAGAATCGGCGGAGGGGTTGTCCGAGGGCTTCCGAGATGCAGAGTGATCAGCTCTGCCCGAAGAATTGGCGGGAGGGTGGGCTGAGGGCTTCCGAGACCTCAAGCGAGCGCTCGCACGCAAAGAGTCGGGGGTAGGGTCTGCTGAGGGTTTCCGTGATCTCGAGCGAGCACCCGCCCGCAAAGAGTTGGAGGTAGGGTCTGCTGAGGACTTCCGAGACCTCGAGCGAGCACCCGCGTGCAAAGAGTCGGAGCTAGGGTCTGCTGAGATCTTCTGAGACCTTGAGCGAGCGCGACGACGCAAAGAGCCGGGGGTAGGGTCTACTGAAGGTTTCCGAGATCTCGAGCGAGCACTCGCACGCAAAGAGTCGGGAGTAGAGTCTGCTGAGGGCTTCCGAGACCTCGAGTGAGCACCCGCGTGCAAAGAGTCGGGGCTAGGGTCTGCTGAGATCTTCTGAGACCTTGAGCGAGCGCGACGACGCAAAGAGTCGGGGGTAGGGTCTGCTGAGGGTTTCCGAGATCTCGAGCGAGCACTCGCACGCAAAGAGTCGGAAGTAGAGTCTGCTGAGGGCTTCCGAGACCTCGAGCGAGCACCCGCGTGCAAAGAATCGGGGCTAGGGTCTGCTGAGACCTTCTGAGATCTTGAGCGAGCGCGACGACGCAAAGAGTCGGGGGTAGGGTCTGCTGAGGGTTTACGAGATCTCGAGCGAGCGCGACCACGCAAAGGACCAGGGATGTGGTCGTCTGAAAGATCGCATGAAGTACCACTAGCATCACTGGCAGCTTCAGTCGTGTCCAACTGGGGCCGGCGCAATGCAACGGGAATCAGTACGGGATCCCAGTAGGTCGCAAGAAAAAACGGCTTATGGTGTTGGGTCTTTAGGGTTCGGGCCTTGATTCGAGTAAGAAATTTGAGAGACGAGAGCTTACACCAAAATTCGATGTAGCTCTGTTTGATACCAGGTTGTTCGTGTATCGAGGCGTCCTCAAGCTCGGAGGCAAGCTCGATGTCTAGGGTGGCAGCCTTGAGGATTCTGCCGTCTAGTGGAACTGAGGATGTTTTGGGACGCAAGGGAGTGATGGGATTATCGGTGACCGCATGTCGATGACGAGGGGGAGTGGCAGACATGAGGTTCCACTGGCTCTTCGATGCTGAAGCACTGAGATCAATGGTACTAGGGTCGTGAGACACTGGTGGGAACGAGGGACAATATTTATTCTATCGTACGTGGTACATGCATCCGTATCAGCGACAAAGCGAATAGTATATTTCCTTGTTCCAAAAACGATTCAACCAGAATTCATTTGACAGATCGTGGCTTGTGTGTTTCGTAAGACGTGGGTTTGCGGTTTTGCCAAAACGCGGGATCAAGTGGACTGGAGAACGAAGATAAGACAATGGGAGCACATCCCCGATGGGCTCTCCATTGCTCCTCATAGCACGTTTCAGAACATGGAGGCCGGCTGCTCCTGCGTCCGTTGTGTGGCCCGAGGGGGGGGGAGTGACATTGAACCGTTGAACATAGGTGAGGAATTCGTCCGTGGCAAGCAAACGAAAAACGATGCGAAGTTGAGCAACTACGTGGCCTGGAAATCCGTTAAGCAAGAAATCGGATGAGCCAATATCACTTACCATTCAGACCGCGGGATGGCCAGTCGCTCTCTGTGCCTGGGCTGAAAATAGCGCTATCGTAAAGACCACACGGATGTTCTTGAGACGGAGGGATAACATTCAATGTCTGAGCAGGTACGACCATCGCGGGATTGTGGCAGCTCCAGTTTTGGACACGAACCTTGGTCCAAACTTGTAGCTTATTTGAGGGCAGGATACGACTAGATGCAGCATGCCTTCGGCCGGTGATATTGTGCTCTGCACCGTTTGCGCACCGTTCAAAGTATTCGTGGATTGCAGTGCGGAGGTCGGGAAGCCCGAAGGCGTCAGCAGCATCATCAATGCTCATCCGACGATGTGGCTTCCAGGTGAGGTGGATGGCAGTCGTAGATGACGCGAACGTACGTCTTGGGTGTGGCATATTGGGTGACGTGTCGTTGGCGAGCGTATTGGCGATGTCGAAGTAGTTGATGACTTTGCGCGTGGGATTACGATAAAACATCTTGTTAACCATCTCACCGTCGGGTTCGTGGTCCTCGTCGTCAGTGAGGTCGATCTCGCATTCGTGGGAGGATGCAATGGCTGTAGCTAGATCAAACTTGAAGCACCGTTCGGAACGGTCCAGGTGGCGGGCAATCTGGGCATAGTAACCTTGATTATTCCCTGCGCGTGCAGGGTTCTTGATCTCCGTCACGTGTGCATGCTCTGTAACGTCCGCCGACCACTGCTCAAGCGCACCCGAGGCACGAATACAAGGGACCACATGTTGCATAAGTTCGAGCTTGGGGATTTGAAAGTGCTCCGAGCGCGCACCAGCCGATATGACGGAGTCCTTGTAGGTGTGAAACGAGGCCAATACTGCATCTAGCTTTGTCAATGACTGTTCATCGAAGGCGGGCATTTGAGCGAGGTATCGAAACTCTATCAGGGCACGGATAGCCGCCAGAAAGCGTAAAGGCACTGCCCCAGCAATGACGCAAAGGATGTATCGTTGAATGGACCGATGATCGCGACCGGTGACTTGCTTTAGCGTCGAGATCCCATCACTGAAAGAGCGATAGCCAATAGGGGTTTGCAGGACACTAAAGCGATAATCGATCTCGCTCGCACCGACAACCGTAATACACCATGGGATGTCGTGGTCCCAAGACATGCGTAAGAAGTGGTGCAACTTCTCGACCTTCAGAAATCGAGCCGGACATGCGAGTGGCCAGTCTCTCCAGAAAGGGTTATGAACGCCATTCAATCCGTAAGCCTTCGCCGCCTTTAGAAAAGCAGTCCAATCGTCAGGGTCAACTTGACTACACAGTGAGTCGATAGCTTGAAGTGTATGCTCGGCGGTACGGGGATCGTGACGCATGGCGTCGCCGAACTGTCGGTGAGTGGCGGTCGACAGTGGAGAGGAACGTGGACTCGTGCATGAGAGCAAGCATTGCTCCGGAGTGTCTGCGATGTACCCGACAAGCGGCGTGTAGCAATATCTCAGGTTTCCACGAGGGTCGCTCATAGTTACGCCGATGGATGCGGCAACTTTCAGAGGAGCAAGTACCAAATTGAGACAATGGTGAAAGAGTCGATCGGAAAGAAGGGAACGGATATGGGATGTCTTGTGGATGAATGATGGGATGGGAAGTAGAGCGAGCAACAAGTAAGCGTGAAGGGACCCTTTGTTGCGGATATCGGAAGCGAGGTTCGCAAGACTTAGGAGTAGAGGGTGTGCCATTCGATTTCCCGACATCACAGAGATGTTGGTTTTGTCCGACGACAAGACGACGCCCAAAAGCGTGGCGCCCTCGGGCAGTTCTTCCTTCGAAAAATGAGCATAATGTGGCCAAATTTTATTTACGACTTACCTGTAGCTCCCAAGCATGGTCACCCGCAAGCCATTCGTCGTACACGCGTGAAAGTCGAGCGGCAGTTGACCAGACCTTGCGTGGTACAAAATCGATGTGTTGCTCAAATAGTGGATGGCTAAGAATGTTTTGCAGGCACTCAATAGGATCACGATAAAAAAGCGTGACAGGTCGTTTCGTGGGGTGACTCGGGCGTATGACTTGTGAACGCCAGCTGGGACCAGCGGGCAAGAGCTCTGCTCGACGACGCAGCTCTCTTGCAGTCCTGAATGAAATTGGAAGTTGCCTGATCTATCCACGTCACCAATCAGCTGCGAACAACGACAGTCCATCAATACTCACCAATTGCAGTGAAAGAAAGCTGTCGATCGCAGCCATGCTCAAGCGAGAGCGCAGCAGCCATGACGCGATCTGCCAGTCTTGCTGGGAGGCGAAAGGGTAGTATAGATTTTGCTTTCGTAGTTCACCATACTCGTCGGCGAAGAACTGGTCCATGAAAGTGGTCCCACCGGGGAAAGTGTGAGAAGCACCTGGAAACTCTTCGATGTTTCCTTGGGAAGTTTCATCTGCGGGGATCTGCGGGTCCGAGTCCGAGTCCGAGTCCGAGTCCGAATAAAGCGGATGAATGCCGTCGTCGACGTCCATTGGGTCATAATCTAGTTCGTACAGGGCACCGTCTATCTCCATCTGCGGGAAATTGACTAGTTCAGGAATTGATTGACGAGCCTCGTGAGAGTCGCGAACGAATGTTTCGGAGCGTTGAATATTCTGATGGGTGGGACGAGTCGAATCGCCTGAAATATCATTGAGGAATGTTCCGCACGCTGACGACGGTTGATTCATATGCTGGAGGACACGGACGTCACTTGAAAACCTCTTGCCGCATCGAGGGCAAAATGAGGTCTTCTTGATACGGGCGAGAAATTTCTTTCGCTTTGGCATGGATGGCGGCGCCGAAGAAAGCGCCTTCATTACTGTATTGTATAAGAATCATACTCACACGTAATCACATCAGTGCTTTCGGCAATCACGAGTCACGACATGTCTTTTCACCCTCTGTAGTCTTTCTAACACATAAGATGTTACCGTCGACCTCGCGCTCTCAAATCGGCCAATCTGGGAGCTCACTCTCCCTTCCAACATTGAAGAATGATTTCTCTGATGACATTCCCATCCAATCCGAAGAATTTGTAATCAGTGACCACGTAAGCCATCATATGTGCTTGTGTACGAAAACTCACCAACATCAAAGGGTCTTGCTTCTGCACCCGGCTCCTCTTCCGAAGCAGAGCTGCTCCTAGAGGCTGCGCGAGCACAGTGCAAGCTCCGCAAGATCCAAAAACTATGTGCGGATCAGCTGGTTCACTACAACATGCTTCGACTCGAGTACAGTCGCCTGCAGGTTCAACGTGCAGAGCAACACCTCTTGGAAGCAGAGACTCACGTTGGTCGGACACGATTGGTGATCCGGCGGTGTGGATATTCTTCAGATTTCGGAACGGGCGGTGGCATGAGCGATGATCGTAAGTGAGTCCTTCTTTTCGACAAATTGTATTCAGTAACCTCAATCCAGTAATGTGTACCGAACTGTCAGCTCAAGCTACGTGACCTTTGTGCTTCCACAAGCTCGGTGGACGGTCGATCTGTACTCAGCTTTCATGTATGTTTTTCGAATGTGTTCAACTCATATGCCATCATTAGGGAAAATTATGTAATATGTACCACTACGTATGTGTGCAAACTGTACTAGATTTTTCGTCGATCCTACACTCAGCGCTCAAAGCCACGGTCCGATCATTGCTTCCTGGGCCGAGTCAGACACAGGGATCCGAGCCGTGGGCGAAACTTCTGCTTCTTGCTCTATGCTCTGCTCTCCTGTTCCTGGTCCCGTTTTTGATGGGAGACCCTGTCTCTTATACGTTCGTACACGTGATGGGTGGAGTTCAGGTGGGTCGTTCGATCTTTTCTCCGCCCCCATGCCCATCACCGTTGCGATGATCCGGGGCTGGGGCGCTTGTCAAAAACACTGACTTTTATTTCTCGCGCTTACGTCGGGCTTTGGCTATGCGATGTCTAGTTGATTGCACCACTGTTGATCATTTATAGAGAAGCCCAAGGGAAGGGCTGGATCAGCAGTGCATCATGATCGTCGGTGGGCTCTACGACGGGCAACGGCGACTTCGACATTCATATTGAACGTTTTACCGACATTGAATTCGCATCGGATGTATCTTATTCAGACAGACGTACGTTGGAGGACACATCCAAATATCCCTCGTCAGTACACTTGGCATTCAAGTTGGTCGAGGAGGTGAGCAGGCGCGAACGCGAGGAGATCGAGTTAGACCAGTTGTGAGGTGGGCATGCCGCGGTTACCACACTCCTTTCTTCATCTTACGCGGCGCCACTACGGATATATGCCTACCCTTTTTCCTCCCTTTGTATTAATATTACGCCCACGTTCACAATCATAACAGCATGTGCATATGTAGTTTACACAGAAGATGGAGCGGACCTGTAGGAGTCCGCGACAAATTTCCAACTTTGACCCTGTGCGACATCCCTGGTTCACACGTGTGGGAATGAAGCTTGCCGATGAGATCTGTGTTTCGTAAGAAATCTTGATTGATGTATCAGCATATTTGTCCGGTCAAGATTTGCGTCGTGCTTGACATCAAAGTTAGGTTACTGTCGAGGGTCGGCGGTGAGCCCCGTCCTTACCCACCCACCCTTTCACCACCGCAATCACCTCTCATCCACCTCGCGAGGACAACATAACGATGTCGACGATACGACGACGAGGACGACGTCAATGCACCCTCTCCCTCTCCCTCTCCCTCTCCCTCTCCCTCTCCCTCTCCCTCTCCCTCTCCCTCTCCCTCTCCCTCTCGTCCTCCCCCGTCCTCATCACCACCATCGCCACCACCTCATCCACCTCGCGACAACGTAA